>JAUJYN010000103.1:0-85560 GCA_030737835.1 Acorus gramineus
AACTATTATCAAAAAAATTGAGTTTAAAAATGAGTTTGTAAAAAATTATCTAATCACATATTATGAAAAAAACTAATTTTTAATTATTTTTTATAAAAATATATTTACAGCTTATAATTAAATTGTAATTTATTTTTATTTATTTTAATTTTTTAAAAACTGAATTGAATAAACTCAAAAACTTTTCCAACCTATTTTGAGACTAATTTTAAATATTTGTAAATTCCTGATTGGATATTGATAAAGACTGTATTAGCACTCAATCAATCCAATCTCTTTTGCTACTCTTCTTTTCAATTCAGTGCCTTCCGCCACGTTTGACTGAGTCGTCAAATCGGTTCTGATTCGCTTCTCTAACTCACTCATTAAAATATCCCCATTTTTTTTTAAAAAAAAAAAAACAGAGCAAAGACGAAACAATCAAAAGAGAGGAACAAAAAAAAAAAAAACCAACATTTCGAAAGAATCTCCAAAAACTGCAGATCAGAGTTTCCTCTTCTTCTTTAGAGTTTCAGATTTTGTGAATTAGGGTTTAATTAGGGTTTTTGGGGGGAGGAGGAGAGATGATGATATCGAGGGGGCTCTTCGGGTGGTCTCCCCCGCACATACAGCCGCTGACGCCGGTCTCGGAGGTCTCGGAGCCACCGGAGTCACCGTCGCCGTACTTGGACGCCAACGCGGATGCGACGAGGGCGGCCGCGGCGGCGGCGGCGGAGGAGGAGGCGGAGATGGAGGAGGACGATGAGCAGGAGGACGCCGAGCCGCCGCCGGCTGCCGTGCCGTTCTCGAGGTTGTTCGCCTGCGCCGACCGGATCGACTGGGCGCTCATGGCCGTTGGAGCGGTGGCTGCGGCGGCGCATGGAGCGGCGCTCGTTGTTTACCTTAACTACTTCGGGAAGGTCGTCAACCTTCTCAGGTTGCACAGATTCGACGAGAAGGTGTTTGATGAGTTCAAGAAGGTGAGTGTGTCTCACTCGTTTTTTGTGGAAATTCCAGAGTTTTAATTGATCGATGTGGGTGTTGATTCTGAATTACACGGGGGAGTTTTTTCTGCTGCCCCAGAAATTTTCGATGTGTATTTGCTACAGTGGAGATAAGAAGATTTGATAATCTTTTTCACCATATATTTCCATTTTCTCCCAATTTATTGTGTTCAGTTGGGGAGCTGTTGTGGTCAGTTTAGATGTAATTGAATTCCCAAGTCATGGGAAGTTTGGTGTTTGGTGTGTATTTCTCTACTCTACTCGTTTGATTCTTTAAAACATGGTCTTTGTAGGCAAAAAATTGTTCTATGTAATTGGGAATGCTTGTTTAAATGTTTGTGTGTTCGTTGAATCCATAGCCTCTATTTTGAAGGTACTTTTGGGATTCTTGTTGTCCTTTTTTTAATCATCTTCTACGCTTCAGAACTTCGAACTGAGTTATGTATGAATAGATAATTATTTGTTGATCTCAGGTTGCTATTGGACTTGGTTCCTTCATTCATGAATAAGAGTAGTTCACTTGGGATAGAACATGGATACAGAAATGTAAACTAAAATTCTTCAATGTGTTTGCGGACATTTATGGTGCTTGTCATACAATCTAGATTGGGAGAAATAGGAAAGCCTCTGAAGATGAATCCAAACAAAGTACAATGGTAGGCTTTTTGTGGCGTTGGTTTTAATTGATCAGAGCATTTTATGATGTAATTAAATAGGAAGTTTAGAGAAAGTGTGATATGTGATGTAGGTTACTGGTGGTGTGGGGGTTGTTACTTGATTGATTTCATGGCTTCCATATGAGATTCTATATGAAGTTATCAACTTAGACTTATTTCTAATAATAAAAATATGGTTGTAATGCCCACCTTTTATTCTGAAATTGAGTACATGTCTATGCTCTAATTATTAAGTAATTTGACGTCTATTCTAGAACACATTTAGCGTGGGTGATCTATCGAAGGCACTCTACATGAATTAACATAATTTTTGTTACAAGAAGCTGTATATCTTCTTTCCAGTATCTAGGAATTCTTCAGTCAGCCTTAGCTTCAGATGGACAATAATATGTCGATTTCATCATCCTAATCAAGATTGGAGGCATAATTGATATACTTTTGTTGTTTAGCTAATGAAGACATTTGACCTTTTAAATCAATTGATAAGGGACCATTGCTTGGAGAAATGGTAAAATATTCATGTTAACAGGATCCTGGGTTCGAGCCCTGAGAGTGGTTATTTTGTGTAAAAGATCATATCCTGTATCTCCCCTCCTAGGATCATGTTTTATGCGGGAATCAATGAAATAGTTGGCATATGGTAAACATGACATGAACAATGTTTTAAATCTTGTTATCGATAGCAGTGTCAGTTTTCTTGAACTGATGTGTGCCCTTCTTACTGATCATATGTCATTTGTGTCGATCAATATGGATCAGTTTTTTTTCTTCTGATTTGTTCTTGCATTACTAATGGAGGAAAATAGGAAAACATACATTTAAAAATTATATATTATGTACACTTATTGAGTTGATCAAGTTGAAACATTGGTGGTTATGAGTTTGTATAAGCTATAAGGTCTGATTTCATGTCTCTAAGCTTTGTACTCGTATCATTTAGAAATTTACTTACTGAGTGTTTTAAGCACTAGTTTGAAGTAAAACACACTTCTAGGGGTTTTTGAACATGAAGTTTTGTATCTGATGTTCCTGTTTTTTTTCCCCTGTCATTGGACAAGTGGTTTTCTGCTAATTACCATTGTCTTAGACTTCTCTTTAAGTAATTGAATACATCATATTAGACCTTGTGGAACCCTTTTTTAATGAATGGTAGAAACCCTACCACCTGAATTCAATATGAATAGAAAGGGGTACAGTTTTGAAACGGAAAACAAACGAGGCATTTCAGTATAAGAGAATAAATGACCCTAGAAATTAAAACAAAAGAAACATAAAGAGTGGACCTTGATGAACTTCTGCTAGTTTTCCTTTTTTCTCCTTGTAAAATGAGACTAATGGTATCAATACCTGTAATTATAGTTACCGGTTTCTTTTTATATCAATTTGTTTTTAAATTTTCTATGAATTCCAGGTGCTCATATTCTTTTGTGATTGACTTGGTTTGCGCTTTTGCAGCACGCTTTGTACATTATCTATATTGCTTCAGGAGTTTTTGTGGCTGGATGGATAGGTAATATCATGCTGATGTTATTTCTTTTATATCATGGTATGCCAATTTTGTGAAGATAATCCATGTCTTCTAACTTGTGTGTTGATTTAATATGTTAAATAGAGGTCTCATGCTGGATTCTTACTGGAGAGAGGCAGACTGCAGTCATCCGGTCAAAGTATGTCCAAGTACTACTAAACCAGGACATGAGTTTTTTTGACACTTATGGGAACAACGGGGATATTGTGAGTCAAGTATTGAGCGATGTTCTACTCATTCAATCTGCTCTAAGTGAGAAAGTATGTTCCAGATTTATTAATTGCTACATGCAGTGGAAAATTCTTATTTAGTACTCTTTGTGAATCTAATTAAATTTATATCCCATTGTGCTGTGGCTCACAGGTCGGGAACTACATCCATAACATGGCTACATTTTTCGGTGGTCTTATTATTGGATTGATCAACTGCTGGCAGATTGCACTTCTAACTCTAGCCACTGGCCCTCTCATTGTTGCCGCAGGAGGTATATCAAATATATTTCTTCACAGACTTGCAGAAAACATCCAAGATGCATATGCTGAGGCAGCTAGCATAGCTGAGCAGGTGTCATTTCCTTCTTAGAACTTATTTCTGTTGCATTGTATTAGTTTCAGGATTCGATAAAATCACTCTGGTAACCATATATCATTTTTAAAGGTTTAAAGAATTTGCACATGTACTAGTGTATTGCATGATATTTTTGTTTCATAGACTGGTTTGGTATGGGAATGTCTTGCATACAGTGCAGTGAATGAACAGTTGAATCAATATAACAATGCAAATTCTGATTCAACCATGTATCCAAAAGTTCAGATATTATCCAAACATATTAGAATCCAGTAATTTTTTTTTAATGTAGTTCAATGCTAGACAAAACCTGTAAATGTCTTTAGAGCTATCCTACAAAGCATGTTATGACCCTTCAAAGCAAAGTAAAATAAAACTGAAGTCAACAAACTATTGACCTCTTTGTTGATTAGTAATGAACTTCTCTTGATCTCGGAGGTCGAGCGAAGTGAATCAATTCAACTCCTAACTACCCTCGATCTAAGTGCCTCTTTCTTTTGTCATCACTTTGATTCTTCGCTGAACTCCACTAACTCGGGCACTTTGGTTTCATTCTTTGACATGGATCCCCACCCCAGACCTATTGTTTCTTCCAATATGTCCAACATCCTCATTGTTCTTAGAAATACAGAGCACCACCAGCTTTGAGTCTCTCTGAAGCATCACAAGAGAGCTATAGTCAATGCACCGCCCACTTCAAAAAAGGAGGTTTCAAAAAAAATAATAATAAGTAAATTAGAATTAAAAATTAAAAAAATCAATGCATTCCATGCATTCATTGGTGATGATTTTTAATTTAATTGTCTTTTAGTTTTGTTGAACAAGTTAAAGAGGTGTGAATGTTCTGATAAAAGAGGTTGTAAAAATTAGCATGGAATTGAGTTGATATTTTCATCTTTGCAGGCCATCTGTTACATCAGGACTATGTATGCATTCACAAATGAGACATTGGCAAAATATTCTTATGCAACGTCACTTCAAGCGACACTGAGATATGGAATAATGATAAGTCTTGTACAAGGCCTTGGACTTGGATTTACATATGGACTTGCTATATGTTCATGTGCTTTGCAACTTTGGGTTGGAAGGTTCCTTGTTTCACGTGGAAAAGCCAATGGTGGTGAAATTATAACAGCTATCTTTGCTGTGATCTTGAGTGGCCTGTAAGTATCCTCTTTTCCTTTCTCTTTTCCAATACTTTTACAATTCTATTGTGCTTGATGCAACATATATATTGTTTATAGGGGACTGAATCAAGCTGCAACTAACTTCTATTCCTTTGAGCAAGGGAGGATTGCCGCTTACAGACTATATGAGATGATAAGCCGTTCAACATCTGCTGTTAATCAAGACGGAAATACTTTACCCTCGGTGCAAGGAAACATCGAGTTTCGTAATGTTTATTTTAGCTACTTATCTCGTCCAGAAATCCCAATTTTAAGTGGGTTTTTCTTGACAGTTCCTGCAAGAAAAACTGTAGCGCTTGTTGGAAGGAATGGCTCAGGCAAAAGCAGTATAATCCCTCTTATGGAGCGCTTTTATGATCCTACATTAGGTATGATGATTGTTGTCTCTACCATTGGTATATAAACAAAAAGGTTCTTTTGTGTGTGTGTGTTATGATGTAAAGTTGAATCTTAAAGGATTTTTGCATGTTGTTTTTTTCCTGAGGGCAGGGGAAGTCCTCTTGGATGGAGAAAATATTAAAAGCTTGAAACTTGAGTGGTTAAGAAGCCAAATAGGACTGGTCACCCAGGAACCTGCCTTGCTGAGTTTAAGCATCAGGGAAAACATAGCTTATGGTCGTTCTGCAACTTTTGATCAGATTGAAGAGGCTGCCAAAACAGCTCATGCTCATACATTTATCAGTTCTCTCAATAAAGGATATGAAACACAGGTGGATGCATGGAAAACTTGAACTCTGGGAGCATTGCTTATTTTCTTGAGTTGGTATTTATTGCATGTATACATTTCAGGTGGGTAGGGCTGGTTTAGCACTGACTGAAGAACAGAAGATAAAACTCTCCGTGGCTCGGGCAGTGCTTTCAAATCCGTCTATTCTTCTTCTTGATGAGGTCACAGGTGGCCTTGACTTTGTGGCAGAAAGGGCTGTCCAGCGGGCTCTTGATGTCCTTATGTTGGGGAGGTCCACTATAATAATTGCCAGGCGCCTTAGCCTTATTAGGAATGCAGATTATATAGCTGTGATGGAAGAGGGTCAACTTGTGGAAATGGGTACGCATGATGAATTATTAATTCAGGATGCGCTATATGCTGAACTTCTTAGGTGTGAAGAAGCTGCAAAGCTTCCAAAGAGGTAAGTTGAGTGTGCAAGTTTGGCTGTCATGTATCTACAGCGATACGATATGTTAAGATGCTTTTGTTTATTTTGCTTGATATAATTTTGTGAACTAATCTGGAAAGGCTACTCTCTCTTGCATTCGCGTTATTTACATTGCTATTTATCTACACATCCCCATTTTTTGTGGAGTCTCTTTCTTGCCAATCCAAAGCTTTTGGGATTTTTTTTTTGGTTGACTGAAACAAAGCTTTTGGGATTTTTTTTTTTGGTTGACTGAAACAAAGTTTTTGGGAAATTGCCTATGTTTATTTTAATTTTGTAATTACTCTTGCAGTTGGAGATGTGTAAAAGCAATTTTTTTAGCTTCCTAGGATTAATTGCCAGAAGTATAGGTACCTGGAATCGATTGACGATTCAGCATGTCTCTTGAGAACTTGCCATGTTGCACCCTAAACATCACAGTGCAATTATTTTTTTTATTTTCTGAAAATTGGGCAAAGATGAGGGAATTTGGGCTATTTCGTTCTAAATATGGTGTAAAACTGGGGATATGTTCCCTTATTTATTTCTTTCAAAATCTGGGTAGGAATCATGCTTATTTATAGATAATATAATATTATATTAAATTTTAGTATGTAATGAAACAATTAAATTATATAGTATGCAATTAGTGTAATTTTACATTTGATGTGGTTTCCATGATCCAAATCTAGCATGCACCCTTTTCAATAATGAATTTAAGCACTTTGTAGACTAGCAGTAATAAAAATAATGATCTCAAGACAAGCATGATTTTTTTACATGGAAAATCTCTTAGGGGAAAAAATATTACATGAGTCAGTCTAGAAATCAAATCTACTAGAAGAAATAAAAACTGCACCCCTACCCCTAATGCTACAGCTCCAACACTATCTAGTTCAACTCAAACCTTGCTTGTTATATCCTTGTCTCAGTACTGCATTGCCTCCATGCTCAAACCTCCCTCGAATTTTCAATATCATGGTGATTCTGACAGGTGCATCTCGAATCATGTTGGGAAAATAAAATTTGGTGAAAAAATTCTAGTTCCTGGTTTTAAATGGGAATAAAAAAATACCTAGGAAATTAGGAATAAATCTAGATTTTCAACTCAAATGCTAATAAGCTCATCTCTAAGTATACTAGAAAAACCAATTCTTTTATAGACCTATAAAGAAAAAAAAATATTATCACAAACTTATATTTAATTGTAACTGCAAAAAAACTATCGGAAGTATCCATGACCGTCCAAGCAATTTAAGAAAATTTACACATATAAAACCACTTGAAATCATCGATTTGTGAATTTTCCTAGGCTCAAGGCATCCGGATGAAATGTGTCCTTTCAAGATGTTTTTGTCAATTCACCCGAAGTTCAAGAAAGCCTTTCAAAGACACATATTGTGAATTTTGTTTAATCCAGACTGTTTGGTCGGTCATCAGGATGCTTTATTCTGAAATGTGCATACCAATTTGAAAAAGTTGTTTTAAAAATCCTTTTAGAATTTGAATATCTTTTAAGTAAAACGCTTAGGAATCAATTTGCTTAGGAATCAATTGATTGTCTTGATTGCTAAATATTCTCTTTTTTTTATAAGGAAAATGGGTGACCACCACTTGAGATTTACTAAAATAAGACGAAGCTCCCATATGAGGGGGGTGTAAAACTGAACCTCCAGGGCAAAATGACAAAAAAACCCAGTGTTGCAGTGTATGGGGGATTGAAATATATGCCCAAGGCATTTGTCAAGGGTTTTATATTAATTTCAACAATACAAAATATCAAAACTTAAGATTTTCTCTTCTTCAATCTTCGCTTATCTACACATGGTTGCACATGCAGGTCCACTGAATTTTTCTCAATGTAACTGGCCGGGTTTCTAAAAATTGTCATTTGTTCCTGAGTTGTCCTTTGATTGAATTTCTTTGATATTTCCTTATGTTTTGTTGTTGCTGCATGTCTTAAGTTTGTAGCAGATCAGTCATTCAAGTATCATCTGTCTCTATCTGGTATTTCTATCTTATTGATCACTTTATTAAAAGATTGACAATGCTTATTCTTTCTTTTTTCAGAACTCCAATTAGGGATTATAAGGAGACCGCATCTTTTCAGATTGAAAAGGAATCATCAGCAAGTCATGTTTTCCAAGAACCATCTTCACCTAAGATGGCTAAATCACCCTCTCTTCAGAGAATGCCTGCTGTCCATGCCATTCGGCATCCAGATGCTAATTTTAATTCACATGATTCCCCAAAGATTCAGAGCCCTCCTTCTGAGCAGATGTTGGAAAACGGGACACCTTCAGATACTTCAGATAGAGTACCACCCATTAAGAGACAGGATAGTTTTGAAATGAGGCTGCCGGAATTGCCCAAAATCGATGTCCATTCTCTGCGTCACCCAACATCAAATTCCTCAGACCCTGAATCCCCTGTATCACCACTTTTAACATCTGATCCTAAAAATGAGCGTTCTCATTCAAAGACTTTTAGCCGCCCCCTTAATCAATTTGATGATATGCCAATCAGACAACATGATACGAAGGATTCTCTGTGTCAGAAGCCTCCATCCTTCTGGAGACTTGCTGAGCTTAGCTTTGCTGAGTGGCTTTATGCTCTTCTAGGTAGCATCGGTGCAGCTATTTTTGGTTCCTTCAATCCTCTTCTTGCTTATATCCTTGCACTTATAGTGACAACATACTATAGAGCTGACAGTCATGAGCGACGACATGATGTGAACAAATGGTGCTTAATCATTGCATGCATGGGTATTGTTACAGTTGTTGCTAATTTCTTGCAGCATTTCTATTTTGGTATAATGGGAGAAAAAATGACCGAGCGAGTGAGGAGAATGATGTTCTCAGGTTGTTAACATTCTATATTCAAGTTATCCTTATGCTTAAGAAAACATTTTATGGCTTTAAAGTAACCCATTTTTGTGCCATGCAGCAATTTTGAGAAATGAAGTTGGTTGGTTTGACGAAGAGGAGAACAGTGCTGACACTTTGTCCATGCGTCTGGCAAATGATGCAACTTTTGTTAGGGCCGCTTTCAGCAATCGTCTTTCTATATTTATCCAGGACACAGCAGCAGTTGTTGTTGCTGTTCTTATTGGAATGCTGCTTGGGTGGAGAGTGGCACTTGTAGCTCTGGCTACTCTACCAGTTCTCACAGTATCTGCGGTCGCTCAGGTTAGACAACCTCATGATAAAGCCCAACTTCAATAAGTGATTTTCCCCTATCTGATATTTTGTTCACCATCAACCACCATAATGCATCACCTTCTTTGCCAAGGAGTGACATTTTGTAGTTTATTATCTGACAATCGATCCATACTCCATCCATGGTTTTCAAGTGGGTTGCGGATTATTATTCGACATGCATGGACCAACGTTCAATGATTTTTAAATGTGACAATGTTGATTCAGGAGAGAGAAATTATCATGAGGCCCATTCGTCTAGGTCTTGTCTTTCTCTGACTCCATGCTGTTGAATCACTGACTATATGTGTTTCTGGCCTTCTGACTCTAGATCTATGGTTTGCCATGCTTCAAGGAAATGACATCCCCAGACTCCATAGGAGCATAATTGCCCAACCTCTAGAACTTAAAATCGTTCCATTATTTACAGCCAGCTGAGTCAATTAAAAAAAAAAAATTAAGGTGCTGGCTTATTGATGATTAATACCTAATAGAAGTATAGAACATGTGGTTTGTTCATTATGTTGACTATATTATTCTTCCATCTTGTTAATGTCAAACACTGACCAACATGATTGTTCCGGTCAGATCGTCCTAGATGCTGTGAAGTTTTATAGACTAAATTACAGGAGTCCAGTCCACATCCAGAAAGTTACTACTCTTGAATTGGTCGTCTAATGGTTTGCATTTTTGTTGTAGTAGTAATATTTTTTGAATGACATCAAATGTTAAAATAAAATTGCCAATGAAGAAATGATTGTGACAGGTGAACGTAATTGTTATTCTAAAGTTCTAACTATGATCAATTTTCTTCTTTAGAAAATGTGGCTTGCTGGGTTCTCAAGGGGCATCCAGGAGATGCATAGGAAGGCCTCTCTAGTCCTCGAGGATGCGGTACGAAACATATACACCGTTGTTGCTTTCTGCGCAGGAAACAAGGTGATGGAGCTGTACAGATTGCAACTTGGCAAGATATACAAGCAGAGTGTCATCCACGGAGTGGCTATTGGTTTTGCCTTTGGCCTCTCGCAATTTCTTCTCTTTGCCTGCAATGCTCTCCTTTTGTGGTACACTGCTGTATCCATAAAGCATAATCATCTGGACCTCCTCACTGCCCTAAAGGAGTACATGGTCTTCTCTTTTGCAACCTTTGCGCTAGTGGAGCCATTCGGCCTTGCACCCTACATTCTCAAGAGACGGAAGTCGCTCAACTCAGTATTTGAAATAATTGACCGTGTCCCCAAAATTGACCCAGATGACAATTCCGGCCTAAAACCTCCTAATGTCTATGGAAGCATTGAGCTGAAGAACATCGACTTTTGCTACCCAACTCGTCCTGAGGTGATGGTTTTAAGCAATTTCAGTCTCAAAGTCAATGGCGGGCAGACCGTAGCAGTTGTGGGTGTCTCAGGATCTGGGAAAAGCACGATCATTGGTCTGATAGAGAGGTTTTATGATCCAGTTGCGGGCCAGGCTTTACTGGATGGCCGAGACTTGAAATCCTACAATCTCCGATGGCTGAGAAACCACTTGGGGCTGGTGCAGCAGGAGCCTGTAATATTCTCAACCACGATAAGGGAGAATATCATATACGCGAGGCATAATGCATCAGATGCCGAGATAAAAGAGGCAGCTAGGATCGCAAATGCCCACCACTTCATCAGTAGCTTGCCTCACGGTTACGACACACATGTAGGTATGAGGGGGGTTGATCTGACGCCAGGGCAGAAGCAGAGGATCGCCATTGCACGGGTCATCTTGAAAAATGCACCTATATTATTGCTTGATGAGGCGAGCTCTGCGATTGAGTCAGAGTCGAGTCGAGTAGTTCAGGAAGCCCTTGATACGCTGATCATGGGAAATAAGACGACCATTCTCATTGCTCACAGAGCGGCAATGATGAGGCACGTCGACAATATTGTGGTCCTTAATGGGGGTCGAATTGTTGAGCAGGGAACACATGATTCGTTGGCGGCGATGAATGGTTTGTACGTCCAGTTGATGCAGCCTCACTTTGGGAAGGGTTTCCGGCAACATCGGCTTGTTTAAGCGCAGGTTGTTTTGGGGGGCTTATGTACATTATCATGGTTTTCATGATCACATTCACTTTGGCCTAACTTTTCTGGGTCATCGGAGATGCATATAAAGCCAGGAATTCTAGATTATGTGTAATTCTTTTGCTCACTGGAGCGATGAGGGATGGCCGCGGGAAGGGGTGGAGAAGGGATTGGAACAATATTTATTTGGGGATGTGGTGGTGGTTCACATTGTGAAGCTGTAGAATGAAAAGTAGGGAAAAAAGAGTGGGTTTGAGAATAGAATTAAATGCCAAGACAGTGTTGTGATGTATTCTTTTGGAGGCAGATGTCTCTCTCTTTGCAAGAGGGGCTTCAGTCTCCATTGCCTATTTAATTTGTGTAATCAAAAAATGGTGTAGCTGCTGTTTGATAAAGAGAAATGGTGTGTCTTTTTTCGATGCCTGCTGCTTCAACTTCTTGCATTTCTGTGCTTGCTTCTCAGGTAAGTTGGGCAAGTTTCGACCTCACAATGAGTGTTTTCTGATGAAAATGTGGGTATGAGTTTTGATCCCCTTAGA
Source organism: Acorus gramineus (assembly GCA_030737835.1). NCBI lineage: Eukaryota > Viridiplantae > Streptophyta > Magnoliopsida > Acorales > Acoraceae > Acorus > Acorus gramineus. Next base: position 11,872 of record JAUJYN010000103.1, read on the forward strand.
TGACTTTTTTCACTAGTTTCTGTGACACCATACATGGTCTAGAACGTTATAACTATGTTTAGATAAGATTAGCATCACCTCTCATGGTAATAACGAGGGGCTAGATTAGTTTATGTCAATGGATTAAGGTAATATTTGAAAATAAGTTTGGAAATATTTGGAAACGAATTTGAAAAAGAGCTTTTCATTTGAAGTAGCTTTTCAAAACAGATTTTTATGAAGCATACTTATGTTAATTTTCTGAAAAGCTATTTTAATAACTAAAAGATGTTCCACCACATGCGCCTAGTGGTTGCAGAGTGAGGACCACTATATCGGGCTCGTCTTCTCTCTAGTTAGATACCTCTTCTAACCAGGACGGGGGCAATGGCACATGCCTTCTGGGCTCTTTTGTTTTTTCTTTCTTCTTTTTGGGTTTTTTCTTTTCGTCTTTCAATTCTCTTATTTCCCAGGTTTTCGATTTATACTACGAATTCAGTTAATGAAATTATGGTAACAATATCTATCATTTAAAAAAAAAACGATGCTCGATTCTATTTTGCTTTATTCGAAAGTTGAATTGCAGGGAACATTTGAAAACAATTGAATTAAATATCATTCATGCCATAATAGAATTTTCAAAAGCTATCTAAACTCATTTTCAAACTTCACTTTAAAACAACTTTTGAAAATAACTTTCACTGAAAACTGTGTTTTTTCCTTCTTGAAAAGCTAAGACTGCGAGTGAAAATAGCTTCCACTAAAAACTGTTCTTTTTCTTCTTGAAAAGCAAAGACAGCTAGTGATTGGAAACAAACTGGAATAAGTATGATTCTTGTGAGCTAGTGATTGGAAACAGACTGGAATAAGTATGATTCTTGTGAAAGACCATATATTTCCAAGAGCTACCCGAACATGTTTTCAAATATTGTCTTAAGATTAAAAATAAACTTTTTCCATGGCATTTAAAAAAAATCACTCTCAAGCATTATTATACATAGTTTTTTGTAGTCTTAGTTCCAATCCTATATATTTTAATAGCATCATGTTTACATTACTAAAGTATATGCCTCATTTAAAAAATTTGTAGTTTATAAACTTTCATCTTCAATTACCTAATGCGAACGAAACAACAAAAGATGATTTTCTTATTATACTATGAGAATAAAAAAAACAACAAAAAAAAAAAACTCTTATTCTATATGGATTGATGCCTCTTACCAGTTAAGGCCAGTTTTGTAACTCTGGTTTAAAAAGAAAATTCATTCTTCCTAAGAATTCAATTCGGTTAAATTCCTTATGAAAATTTTTGTTTAAGATGTTTAGGAATGAACAAAAGAATGAAGAATTTGAAATACAATTTTTTTGGGTGTTAAGATAGAAGGAGAACAAGAATAAATGCCACACCAACCGTTAGCTAGTTGGGAGAGCAGCAATTTAAACACACACACACACATATATATAGTAGATCAATTATACCAGATGGAACGGACACCATTTGAATAAAGAGCCAAAGTCTCTTTGTCCCAACTTTTATGACATGCAATTGAGGCTTATCGCCTTGATGAAAAAACAAGCTACTCAAATACATATATACGTATGCATACATACACATAAAACTCAATGCAATGCAATTCTCATATGTCAAGCACTTTGAAAGAGTCCGCCACCACTTTGAGTTTGTCCCGGACTCGGCTCCACCGTCTCTCGTTAGCTCCAACAATCAGTGTGTACTGTCTCCCTATTTGAAGTGAAGGTTGCAAATAAGATATGGTAATAGTTATTCAGCATGTTCTGTTATTGTAAACTATGCTATTCGGTGATCTCGTTTAAGCAATGGAACACAATGCAACTATGAAGATTTCAATTTAATCACTCCACCATGAATCCTGGTGCATTTTTAATAACTAGTAAAAACTTGAATGCAAATGGTGAAGAGGATATACCATTTCCAATTGATATAGTTGCGAAGGCCACACGTGAATAGCGAGGAGTTGCAAGTTCATATTCAAAGGTCCAGTAGTTCTTCCCATCAATGTTTTTCTGGAAAGGAGGATTGATATTGAATTATATGCAACATAAAATGTGTTTAAATTATGCTAGCTGTGGTAGCATATATCTTGGGATTACATTAAACGAACTGCACATTAATCAATATAGCATTTCATCCAAGCGAAGCAGTTAATAACCACACGATAATGACAAATAACAGTGGAAAAACAAATTTAAACCTGAATTAAACATTCAGTAAACCTGTATTGCTATGACAAGGTCAACAAACCTCTTGCATGGCATATATAATCGGTGTTTGATTTGGTGCAGCGTACACATTTTTCACCAAATTAGAAATGACCTGCTAAGTATAAGGAACTCGGATCAGTTTGCATGGTTTTATTACTCGAAGAAATTTAAAGCACGTGTGAAAGATAAAAAATGAAATTTCTTTAAATTGGCAAAAAAACAGTTGCAGAAATACTTGAACAGGTCACCTCTTCCATTTCCCCTAACTCATGGATGTCTTTTTTCTCTGTAGGTATAAAACTGAGCCTGACATTCTGAAGTGACAGAATGCGATCTTTAAATGCTGAATCATGTCCTCTGAAATCAAAATCCTGAGCCAAAACAATTGTGACAGAGTTACACCAGTAAAAGTTTCTATCATGCTCATGTTATGTTTTTCAATCCTTACATAGACAAATCTGACAATAACCCACCCTCCAATCTGAAGGATAATAGTATGAATATCCATCCCTGGCATCAATAAAAGCTTGATACTTGTCCGGTACTTCTGCACAAACATCAAAACCGTCCTTTGGCACAACCATCCATCAGGAAATTATATGGAGACATTTTACATTACATAGATATGATGGTCAAGTTAGTCTTGACATTCATTCTTCCTATGTTATGGTAATTTTCTGAAATGGGTGAAATGGATATATACCTTCAGCAAAAGCAAAGCTCGCGGGATATAGACCCGCTGCGGTCAACGTCCCTATTCCAGTCAATATTGACCTTCTTGTACAACAATCTGATAATAAGTGGACATGAAACTTGAAGATAAATAGAATGAATAATACTTCTGTTGTTGAACATATATAAGCTTATGGAGTATGACTGGTTTTTCAAATAAATATGCGCTGCTGCATTGTTTAAAGAATTTCTATAAATATGAAAAAAATGAATGAACCTGAAGTTTGACTCTATGTTTGGTTACATAATTCTTTTGGCATCTCCAGAAACCTAATGTAGAAGCCAACTATCACCATGGATTGTAGGAAGATCTTCATGGGACTAGTAAAGTGTCTGCTTGAAAGTGGATTTACTATAAGTTTGGCAAAAGGATTTTTTGTTTATTTATTTATCATCAGCACCTTTACAATTGAGAATAGTGCCATATCAGCGACTCCATAAATCTTTCCAAGTATTCACTATATTAGACTAGTTTCTTAAATGGGACATTTTTGTGAATCAACTTAATCTCTCACAGTCACAGATATTTCCAGTTAGTCTCCAAAACATTAGTCTCTGTGCTTATTAAAATGACTGTATCACAATGCACAACAAAGATAAAGTGGAGGGACATGAAATTGAGGATAAGACACATGTATGGTAACTTTTATAAGTTCACATGTGTAGTACTGGATATAATACCCAAATAAAAGTCAAGCTGACCAGTAGACATGGAAATATGCTTTTTTTCATAGAGGTTTATAAAGATATCTTCATGATGAACACACACCATGAATATAGATTTCAAATCTTGCAATTCATTATTAACCCTTTGTGAATCAACAACAAACATCTACACTTCCATCTTATAAGCAATAATAAATTAAAGTGAACTTGGGAAGTCAAACCACCTAAATCTCTAAAACAACCGAAACCCACATCTAAAATACCTCTCAAAACCCCTCCAAGAGAGCACAAGAACACAATTTTCACTTGATATCACAAATAAAGGCTTCCCAAAAACCATCCAATCTTGGTACCAGCAAGAAACAAATGCACCCTCCATTCAAAAATCAAAGACAAACCCCAGATATTGAATCTCACCCTTCTCATTAAAAGCCCTCTCTTTTAAGCTTTCCCTTACAGAACAAGAAGCAGCAATCGCAGCAGAGCGAGGTGGGACTGTCGAATTGGGCTGCTCAAAAAAAAGACAACCAACTTTGAATTCTCATAAAGTGTTAGACAAAAACACATTATAGGATCGAAATAGTGAGTAGAGAACACCTGTTTGTGAAGGGTCGAAACACAGAGTCCAGAGAGAGTCGCAGCTGCCATTGTTTTGTGCTTTGGACCTGCGAAAGAGAACAATAGCAACCGTAGCTTCAGAAGAAATAGAGATTATGTGTTGAAATGACTGTTTTAACCCTACAATTATCAAATAGTTCAAGTATTGAAAATCTGTAAAATTTAAAAGTAATAAAAATGCAGTAAAAAAAATCCAAACTAAAAAAAAAACAGAATACACATTTCACAAACATTAAACAACAATTTCACCCTAACACTTCTGCTGAATTCTCTTTATGTAAATCAAATAATGCTCATCTAGAAGAACAATGCACTCACTATGTGATGACTGTACATAAAAAGAACAACATAACCACAAGAACAAGAACAAAGCAAATAAAAAAAATTCAGAGTACAAAAATACAAACCCAAAAAACCCTAACCCTAAAAACCAGAAGAACAATGACATAGTAAATAAACAAACTGAAAAAAATATGCCAAAAAAGTGAAATATGAAAACCACAAATTGTGTAAAAAAAAAGACAAAGAACCAAAATAAACCCAAACAATGTCTAAATCCAAAACCCTAAAAACCACGTGAGCAATAATCTAAAAACCAAAAAATTGTAAAAAAAATTAAAAATAAAACCCCCCAAAAATGTCCAAATCCAAACCCAAAAATTCAGAGGAACACACATCCTAAACCCAAATCTTACCAAGCATATGATCTTTTTTTCCTGGCGAGTCTTCGTGACCTCTGTTTTTCCTTTCAGTCTTTCAGAGAGAGGGAGAGGGCTACAGAGACGATGAGGGGGTGAGCATGGCATAGACGTCCGTCCAATTTTTTGAAAGAGTCCATTTTTTAAAAAAAGAAATACAGAGACGGAGAGGGAGTGATGATCCACACCTGTGCAGAGTATATTTCATAAATGCCCCTGTTATCTAAATTTGAAGGCCAAAAAAAAACTGAGTCATTTTGAAAGATGCAGGGGGTAGAAAAGGAAAATAATTGTTTGACCCGCTATTTTGTCGCGATGTGGTTCCTCCCTTTTAAAGAAGATAATAAGATGTGTGTGTTTGACATGATACTGCGATCCCTGTGAACTGCGTATATAAATATTATTTATTAAAATATATGTATCAATAAAGAAAATATATCAGCTTATTGAAACATATATTTTATTAGGTTATATGTTTTCTTTATCGATGCATACATATCTTTAAGGGGTGTATATACATGGTTCACACGGACTGTATGACTGCATATTATCATATATATATATATATATATATATATATATATATATATGAAGTTTGATTTTTTTTATTTTACCAGCTACTCATTATTTTGCTTTGAACAATATAAAAACACAAAGGCAAAGAGAAGATAACATGTAAAATGACTTATGATCGAAAGTTTTACAAGTAATGAACTTGTTAGTATCGTTCCAACGTGTTAGATAGACGCTCTTGTCATCGAAGTGTTAGATGTATTTTTTTTTGTGTATTGTTTATGTTTGATATATTTTGATTTTGAATTTTTTTTCTTGGATTCATAATTACATTTTCTTTTTTTATTTTTATTTTTATTTTAATTCTTTTAGTGTGAATTGTTGAAAGGAATATTTGTAATTTTCGTCAGGTTTGCTAGATAGGGCAATTCGATACCTCAATCTATTCATAAATCTAAACTTGACTCATTGCCAAAAACTTTATCAACCATATACTAAAAAATTATATGATTAAGATATAAAAATTAAAACAATTAATGATAATACTTCACAAAAAATCGATAATCTCAATTAATATTTGTTCATTATAATATTTTTAACAAAGTTGTTCATGCGCAACGCACATGTGCATCCAGTAGTGTGTGTGTGTGTGTGTGTATACATATATATATATATATATATATATATATATATATATATATATATATATATATATATGGAAAAAAAATCATATAACCTCACGCAAAGTGTCTAATATTCACCCTAACTTTTAAAAATATCCTTGTAACCCCCTGCAAACACATGATAAATTTACTAGGAGATTATGTTCTTTTACTACGCGACTATGTTCTTTTAACAAGTTTGGGCGAAGAATGACGCAGTGGGTCGAGCGTGAGGTGAGCGAGGAGGGTTGGAGGGTGAGGTCGAAGCGGAGAGAGAGGAAGGCAGGAGCTATGGAGGACTCGGTTGGGAGAAGGACGCGCGGTGGAACAAGATGGCCTTCACGGAGACAAGGAGGTCGAAGCCCTAAGGGCTCCCGCTGCTTCAGGTGCCTAGGCCTGGGCCATTGGCGTCGGGAATGCCGGGATCCCGTCATGTGCTTGCGGTGCAGGGGGACGGGGCATCGGGCGTTCGCGTGTCCCTGGCAACCGGAGACTTACAGCCATGGCAGACAAGGCGCTGGAATTACAATTGGGGGACAGCTTTAATCCTTCTGAGGAGGAGAGATCATTGCGGTGCTGTGTGGTGGTCACAGCCTCAGGGTGGTCACCCCCTTCGGAGGAGTTGACTCGCCTAGTAGAAGACAGGTGGGGGAAAAAGGACTGGGCAGTGGACATGAGTATTGGGACCAGGAAGGGTCTTACTCAAAGTGACAGACCCCCGGCTTCGGGGCCGGATGGTGAGGCGGAGAACCATCCGTGGAGAGGGGGGCTCGGTTCACATAGAGGCGTGGTCCCCTGATTTCGGGACTCGCCCTGCGGAAATGTATAGATGGAAGATGAAACTAGTCGGTTTGCCCCTCCATTGGCAATCGCCTGATTGTCTTAGGGAACTCATGTTCGGTTTCGATAAAATCACTGCATTCGGGTGGAGTGGAGTGGACCAGTCAGGGGCAGCGTTCACTGAGTTTTCTCTGATGGCGGGGGTGCCCAGACATTGGCCACGGACCATGCGGGCAGCATATGGTCGCGAGACTTTCCTTATTCAAATTGACGCTCGAAGTGTGCACATGGAGTCGAAGTGATCTTGGATAGAGGTCGTCAATGGGACCTCTAGGTTGAGCAGCTGCTCCTCATCTCAAGAGAGGGTGAGAGGCAGGGAGCCACAAAGGAGAAGGACGATCCCGGGTCATGAGGCCAGGATGACTCGGCGCAAGTCACGACGCAGGAGGACCAGATCTCCGAGGAGGGACATGGTACGTTCTGACGGGACTGTCAACTCAGGTCACGCCGGGGTGTGGATCACGCAAAGCCAGCCGTGCGTCTCGGGCCCCACAATGCGATCAGAGGTCCATCGGGTGGTGTCAGACGAGACGAGAAGAACACCATCCCCTGACACTCATGGCATAAAGGTGAGTGAACAGACTCCCGCTTTTGTGAATACCATGGAGTCGGTACGTTTGTGCAGGAAACACAAGAGAGGGAAGGCATGATGGGAGGTGGGTCGGATGGGGGTCGTAATGGGCCGGGTCTGTTGGGCCAAGGACAAAACTGGGTGTGGATAAGAAGGGACACTTCGGGTCAAGTCGAAACTATGCCCATCTTATTCGGCTCTTTTGAAAACTCAAATCCTGGAAGCCCACTCATGGCGCCAAATAGCTCTCGGGCAGCACTTTCCAATGGTGGTGCGGGTGCGGAAGTTTCGACGACAACCCCTGCGGAGAAGCCGAGCGTCCCTCCGAAGGAAGTCGTTCGTCAACATATGCCCCCAGGGACGATCCTAGCTCATGGCCGCGCGCTATTCTTGGGTTTGAAGGTCTAGGAACAAAGCAACACAAGTGGCTTCGTGAACAGTGTTAGGGGGGAGTTTGGTGCATGCGGACCGTTCGGGCAGGAGGACGGCGAAGTGAGCTCCCCGGGCAGGGGAGATGATGAGATCACAGGGGATCAGACAACCCATTTGCGGTTGGAGGATTCAGACCGGCATCATAGGCGGCAGGCATCTCCATAGGACCGACGCCTAATCGGGTGTCCTACTTGGAGGAGTAATTAGTTTTTTGATGTTTAACTGTCTAATTTAGAACATTCGGGGTCTACATGACCCTGCAAAGAGGAGGGCTTTACGTGACATGGTGGCCACACACAGAATACAGATATGCTGCATTCAAGAAACGAAGATGGATTTGGTGGATGGTCAGACTATCGCAGAGATTGGGGCGGGGCTACTCGACGGATGGGGTTTCAAGGGAGCGAGAGGTGCAGCGGGGAGAATATTGATTTGCTAGAACTCATCATTATGGAGGGTGGTGGAGCAGTCGGTGGGAACTTTTTCTCTGTTAGTCTTGTTGGAAGACCTACAATCGGGGGGCCGGTGGTGCTGCTCAAGCATCTATGGACCTAATGAGGATGTAGATCGTGCAATACTATGGGATGAGCTCTTGGCCATTCGAGCGCGCTGGTCCGTACCGGTGGCCTTCTTGTGAGATTTTAATGTCATTCGGAGGGTGGAAGAAAGAAATCGGGCTGGTTATGCATCTCCTACCATGTCTACATTCTCGGACTGGATCGAAGAGGAGGGGCTCATCGATCTTCTGATTTCTAATCATGAATTCACTTGGAGTAACATGCACGAGGAACCGTCGCTGGCTAGGCTGGATTGGGCGCTCATCGATGAGGAATGGGAGGAAATGTACCCAGACTGTGGGGTCAGGGGCCTGCCCAAGGTGACTTCGGATCATGTTCCACTACTCCTCGAATCCTCGACATCCAGAAGACCCCGAGGACCTTTTCGTTTCGAATCTTGGTGGTGCGAGGTCGAAGGTGTGGAAGGACTAATCCGGCAAACTTGGAACGCTAGCGCCAGCGGCTTTAGGGGTGCAAGGAGGGTTGCATTTAAACTCCGTAGACTCAAGCGGGTACTTCGGCAATGGAGTATGACGGTTAGAACAGCCAGAGCAGAAAAGAAATGCGATTTGCTTCAGGACATCCTACGCCTAGATAGTGAGGAGGAACAAGCAACATTGGCAGAGGCTGACCGTGCTGTCCGAAGCAATGCGAAAAGGGAGCTTGCGCTAATCCAAAAAATGGAGGAGATAGAATGGCGTCAAAAATCAAAAGCGCTATGGTTGAAAGCGGGAGACAACAACACAAAGTTCTTCCATCAGGCAGTGAGTCAACATCGAAGGGTAAATCATATCTTGAAAATTCAGATTGGAGATAGTTTATGGGAGGAACCGGAAGAAATTCGGAGCAACCTGACGACTCATTTCAAGCGCTCCTTCCGTAAACGCCGGGGATGGAAGCCAAGTTGGGAGGACCCTGAACTGCCGCGTCTCAGTCCCGAGCAGCTTGCCTTGTTGGAGGCTCCGTTCGGGGAGATTGAGATTTTTGAGGCTATTGCGAAGGCAGAAGGAGACAAAGCTCCAGGTCCCGATGGATTTAGCTTATCTTTCTTCCAAAGATACTGGTCCATAGTAAAGCATGATGTGGTGGCGATGTTTGAAGAATTTTACGCAGGCTCGCAGAGTGTGGGTTGTTTAAATTCATCAAACTTTGTTCTTATCCAAAAAAGGAGGGAGCAACGAGGGTGGAGGACTTTAGACCGATTTGCTTGGTTAACGGGGCCTACATGATCGTGGTGAAGGTCATGGCTAACAGGTTAAAACAGGTGTGCGGGGACCTCATCGAACCCTCCCAAGCGGCGTTCCTACCGGGCCGGCATCTCCAAGAGGGTTTCCTCACGGTACAGGAACTAGTGGCGGCTCTTCAGAAAGATAAAAGGCAAGGTTTAGTATTCAAACTAGATTTTGCGAAGGCATACGACAGTGTGGACCAAGAATTCCTTTTGAAGGTGTTGGGGTTACATGGCTTCCACCCAAGATGGATCCGAATGGTGCAGCAATGTATTGACTCGGTGCGTGCCTCCCTCTTGATAAACGGAGAGGTGACGGGCTATTTCCCACTCAACAGAGGTTTGCGGCAGGGAGACCCACTCTCCCCGATATTATTCATCATTGTTGCTAACGTCTTGAGCCGGTTATGCGAGAAGGCAGCAGGGGCTGGTTGGATCTCCGGTCTAGCAAGTTCGCAAGAGGGAAGCAGGGTGGCGATCCTGCAATATGCGGACGACACAATCTTACTTAGCGAAGCAAGCGAGCGAAGTGTCCAGGGATTCTGCTTCATCCTATTTTGCTTCGGACTCCTATCGGGGCTCACACTCAATCTTCGGAAGAGCACAATGCATGGAATACACATCCCGCCAGAGGATGAGACGCGTTTGGCCGATTGCATGGGATGCCCATATAGTCCTTTCCCTACGAGGTACCTGGGGCTACCACTTGTGAAAGGACGACTAACAAAGGAGCAATGGGATCCCCTTATCGAGCGGTTCGAGAGGAGATTGTCGGGTTGGAAAGGCAAATGTTGAGTTGGGGTGGGAGATTGACGCTCCTACAAGCTGTCCTGACCAACCTTCCTCTATTTTACCTGTCGGTTTTCAGGCTACCGGTTGGGGTGCTAGATAGAATCGATCGGATCCGCAGGAGATTCCTTTGGCAGGGAGGGGAGACTGACCGAAAGACCCTCCATATGGTTGATTGGGAGTCAGTTTGTAGGCCTAAGCGGAGAGGGGGGTCTGGGAGTACTAAACTTAAGATGCATGAACAAAGCCCTCATTACTAGGTGGGTGTGGAGACGGTTATCGAGGACATCATCGATCTGGACGCACTGAATAAGGGATAGGTACGGTGGTGCGGGCATGGGGGACCACCGATGGCCATCCCTAAACGTGAGAGCGAGCCAGATATGCAAAGGTCTATTCGCGGACCGCATGGAGGTAGTCAACGCCTTCGTATGGAAGGTAGGGGACGGTAGATCAGTGCACTTTTGGCTTGACCGATGGGCTGGAGAAGCTCGACTTAGCGACCTGGTTCCGGATATTTTTAGACTCGTCGCCAAGAAGGATGGATCCGTCTTTGAGTTCTTTCACGAGGGATCTGGGAGCTGGCAGGTTGAGCTGCTTCGAGGACGTTTGAACACTACAGAGACTGACCAATACGCTGTCTTGATGGACCGGATTAGCTCTCTACGGGTTCTGGAAGGGAGCTCGGATCAGATGCGATGGCAACCCAACGCGGCAGGGACGTTCTTAGTCAAGAGTGCTTACGCATGGTGGAGATTGACAGGATCTGGGAGTCTTCCGACTTGCCCGAGATTCAGTCAAATCTGGCGGCCAAAAGTCCCTTTGAAAATCAAGGTATTTATGTGGTTCCTCTCTCTCGAACGTCTTCTTACGAGAGCGTATCGAGCTCGGTGGGCACCAAATGATTCCACGGCGTGCCCCCTTTGTGCGGAGCCGTTAGAAACGGTCCAGCATTTATTCTGCACTTGCCCAGTGACAAAGGAATTTTGGGATGAGGTGGGGGTGCAAACTGGAGTTTGGATAGCCTTTACTTCGCTAGAAGAGCTGTGGGCAGTGCAGCCCGGAATGGCAAACTCGACGGACAGCAGATTGGAGGCGACGATTGCGCGAACCATCATACCGGCGGGGGCGTGGACTATCTGGCGGACGCGGAACGAGGTCATCTTTCGAGGTGCGAGGGTGCACAAAGAAAACATGTGGGACATATTTCGAGGGTGCATCAGGGACTGGGGACGGTTCATTGCGAAGGCGGAGGAGGTGACATTCAGAGGCGGGAGGATATGTGTCACGAGGTAGCCATGGAGTGAGCCTCCTCACCCTTTTTGTCGGTTTAGATGTCTCTTCTAACCTCGGGGAGCGAGGGGTTTTTTTGTATTATATTAGATGTTTTCTTTATGCTTTCTAATCACCCTCCTTTCGGAGTTTGTAATTCGATATCAGAAATGAAATCGGGTAGCAAACATCTACCTTCCTTCAAAAAAAAAAAACATGTGCAAAATGACCTTTTGATTTATTAGATATACATTACTTTATAAAAATTCAGAACATATTGGGGATGAAAAAAAACTTATATATAGTAGTGATTTTGATTTTTCATTTAAAACGGTTTCTTTCACACCTTAAAACAGCAAAAATTTATTTCTAGAAGTTGGCATCCATTACAAAATTAGCCATCTTTATACGTTCACATACACACACAAAAAGAAGGGATGAATTGTAATTTTCTATTCTAGTAAACTTTTTGGAGCAAAAGCTGAAGACTTTTTAATGATTTTATGTTTATATTTATATAGATATTTCATAATTATTTGAATAGAGGATAGCTTGTGATTTACATTGATTTCTCTCGAATCCATCGAAAATATTTTATTCTCCGGCGTTCTCTATTTGTATAGTAGGTAAATAAAATTTTATTTAATATAGTAGAGATTATGCTTCTAATAAACACAATGTTAATATATAATTTATTAAAATATATGTTTTTTTACATATTTTGTGGGATGAAATATATATTTTCAAAATATCAATTTTCCATTATATTAAGAAATTTTGCAGGTGCAAGAAGAAAAAAAATATGTTCCTACCAATATAAGGATCGTACAGATTCTATATGAACGAACACGAGGGAACGTCATCCCCATCTAAATAAAAATTGCGCATCCATATTACTATAAAAAAAAAGCATTTTTAAATAATTTTTGTGTGTGATAGAAAAACTGAGAAAACAATACTTTTCTATCACTGCTCATGTTGGCCGACACGGTCGTCCGGCTCTAGGTCCCTGTTGGGAATAAGTAGTAAAAACACGTACCACTGCGGAAGCGTCAATCACGAACCGGAGTTGGACTCACGTCCAAAATTGACTACTCAATTGAGGTAGATAAAAGTGAATATCCCACTTTATTAGTCTCTACCAAACGAGAGACTAACTATTATATCCACCCCTCAAGATCTTAGGCTAAAGATGGAAAGCCCTTTTAAATATTACTCAAAATGGAGATGGATTTGTGAGTCGGAGTGGAAGCACAAACACTGGTGTACACACACACAGACTTATAGTTTTTTTTATCACACCTTCGTTCATTACCCATGCATGCATATTTATAATAGGTGCATGGCGGTGGTGCATGGCGGTTCACATTAATAGGGATAAAGATGATGACAAGGCTTAATCAATTGGGGATAGGGGATAAGAAGGCTCTAGATGAGTAGAGATGTTCGTAGAAAATGAAAAAATATCAAATGGCCCCCTGGAGAAAAGAATAATAGCAGGGAAGGCTGGATTAACTAACAATCTCCCACTCAGACTTCACTGGTATACGGGTTTAGTCTTGTCCATCTCCATCGCGAGTAATAAATACACCCAATAACAGACCTGAGGGGTGAGACCAATGGGGATTCACATATACCCTAAAGGTAGGTAACACGCCAAGTCTCCATCTGACCAGCGCGAAACTTCCCATCCTCAATTAGCCTGCCCTAGACTCGCATGACACACACCAGAGTAAGACTGCTCTAGTCCTATTAGAGCACTACAATCTCACTCGACTCATGTATGCACTTCTTCACTTATCATAAAAACATTTCACAAACTTATCCATTTTCAATCATGTTTTAATAAGAAAATAATAATATATATAATATCAATAAAATCTCATTGAAAACATAATCCCCGGGGAGGATAAGCAATCAAAGTGCATACAAAAATGACCTCAGTGTCAAGGTGTAGTCATCAAGGAGTCTTCCCCTCGCACATATGCTCGTCAGCTTCGACCCGGCCGCTTTCCCAGCAGTGCATGTGACCCAGCCATATAATCTCATGGCTTTAACATTGCACACCAAAGTAGCGTCACCAGACTTCAGCTTCTTAACACAGTGAAGGGTACATAAGGGCACTAGAGTCACCTACGAGACTAGCTCTGCTCGCACAACGATAGAAATAGAACTCTATCGCAGTAGGTAAGTGGTCTACAGCACGTACAACTTCTCTTGCACGCCGTGATACAGGAAAAATAAAACATTGTCGGTTCCTGTAGCACGTAGATCCCTTAATCATCTCAGTCGACTAAGGTGGTCCTCCCAGTGACCAGATCTAGCTTAATTTTCAGGCCTCATTATATATGATCTTGGAGAGATCTCATCTTGATTATTTAAAAAACCAAGGCGACATCAACACCTACTCGTGTGTGTCTCATCCCCTGCATCCCAGTACAGAAGGTTGTCCTACCTGTGCGACTAGGCGGACACGGCCTACCGACAGTTAATGATAATCACTTTTATTTCACAAATTCATTAGATAAATCAGTCACATAATCATAATGCATGCATGTCAGCAACAGATATATAAAGATGTGCAAAATATCTCATTCATTCATACACAAGCAGTAATAACATGTACACAAAAGAAGACCCTCCCACTGAATAGAAGGACTACAACTACCAGAATTGCAGTCCCATGCCTCTCACATGACTCACAAAAACATCTCGAGGCATTGCTTTAGTCAGCGGATCTGCGACCATGTCTCTAGAGGGAAGATAGGACACAACTATCTTGTTTTCAGCAACTTTATCCCTCACAATGTGATACATGGACTCAATATGCTTGGATCTCTCATGAAATTTAGGGTCCTTGGAAAGTGCAATGGCAGAGTTATTGTCACAATATATCGGTACTGGCTCTTCTGCACTTTTAATGATCCGCATATCTCGCAAAAACCGCTGGATCCACACAGCTTCTCTTGTAGCATGACTACAGGCCACATACTCAGACTCCATGCTAGAGTAGGCTGTAGACTTCTGCTTCCGGCTAGCCCAAGAGAAAGCTCCACCAGCCAATAAAAATACAAAGCCAGAGGTGGACTTGCGAGAATCAAGATCACCTGCATGATCAGCATCAGAATAACCTTGAACTTTAAGTTCACCGCATCCCAGATAGCAAAGAGTCAGGTCTTTTGTGCCTTTCAAATACCGAAGTATTCGCTTCATGGCCTGCCAATGACCTTGACCAGGGTTACTCTGATATCTGCTGACCAGCCCCACAGCGAAGCAAATATCTGGACGTGTGCAAACATTAGCATACATTAGACTTCCAACTGCACTGGAGTAAGGAACTCTCTTCATCTTCTCCTTTTCTTCATTAGTTTGTGGGCACATTCTGAGGCTCAACTTCTGATTCTTGTCAACAGGGGTATCGATAGGTTTACAGTCTTTCATGCCAAACCGATCTAATACCTTCTCAATATATGCTGACTAAGATAAGCCAATCTTTCTCTTAGCTCGATCTCTCTGAATCTTGATGCCAAGCACAAAACTTGCTTCTCCCATGTCCTTCATATCAAAGTTGAGAGAAAGCCATTGTCGAGTGATATTCATTAACTCCATATTATTTGCAGCTAGAAGAATATCATCGATATACAAGCAGAGAATAATAAAACTCTTGTCCAGCCACTTCATATATATGCAATGGTCCTCTTCAATCATAGTGAAGCCAAAAGATTTTATGGCATTGTGAAATTTGAAGTACCATTGCCTCGAAGACTGCTTCAGCCCATATATTGCTTTCTTGAGCTTGCACACTTTTTGTTCCTGCCCCTTAATTGCATATCCAAATGGCTGCAACATATAAATTTCTTCGTCAAGATCTCCATTCAGAAAAAGCTGTCTTCACATCCATCTGATACAATTCCAAGTCCAGGCTTGCAGTTATGGCTAGAATCATCCGGATTGATGTGAATCTAGCAATTGGTGAAAAGGTTTCTTGATAATCTAAACCTTTCACCTAAGTGTACCCTTTAGCCACGAGCCTTGCCTTGAACTTGTCAATTGATCCATCTGCTTTTCTTTTAATTTTCAACACCCACTTGTTACCAATGGGTTTTCTTCCAGCGGGTAGATCTACAAGCTCCCAGACCTTGTTTTTCATCATGGAATTGATTTCCTCATTCATTGCTTCAATCCATTCCTTCGATCTTGGATCTGATAATGCTTCTTGATAAGAATCTGGTTCATCATCATCCATGGAGCTGCAGGTATAGCATTCCCCTTCGATATCAAAATATCTACGGGAAATCCTACCACGAAGGCTTCTCCGAATGTTCTGACTCTCAGAAGTGGTCCCACTATTTTCAACATTCTCTAGAACACTCCCACTTTTATCAGCATTCATAGGCGAGCTGTCTCGAACGCCAACCTTAGGAGACTGACTTGTGCTAGGAGTAGAGGAGTCAAGAACTTCATGCAGTTCTACTGAAAATTTGGCCCTTTTCCTTTGAGGAAATTTTTCTTCAATGAAATCAGCATGTGGAACCTCCTTTTCAACTATTCAGCCTTTTTCAGTCTCATGGATTACAACATATCCCTTGGACTGAGAAGGGTATCTGATGAATATGCATTCCATAGCTTTTGGCTCCAGCTTGGTTCCATCAAATGAAGGAATTAGTGCATAACAAGCAGATCCCCATGGGCGCAAATGATCAAGCTTCACTCTACGGCTTGTCCACAATTCATATGGAGTTTTGGGGAGTGATTTTGAAGGCACTCTATTTACAATATATGTCGTTGTCAAGAGTGCATCACCCCAAAATTCCATAGGCAAATTTGCATGGGCCAGCATACTTCTCACCATATCAAGGAGTGTACGATTCCTTCTTTCTGCTACACCGTTCTGCTCAGGACTGTACGGCATCGTGAACTGTTTGACTATTCCATGCTTCTCACATAATTCTTTGAACATGGTAGACGTGTATTCACCTCCTCTATCTGACCTGAGAACTTTAATTGTTCTCCCCAACTGATTTTCAACTTCATTTTTATATCTGACGAAGCAATCTAACACATTAGCTTTGTAGGAGATGAGATATACATATCTATACTAAGAATAGTCATCAATGAATGTGACAAAATAGTATGAACCATTTCTGGCTCTCACATTCATAGGCCCACAAACATTAGAATGAATGATACTCAACAATTCAGTTGATCGGGTAGCCTTTCGGAATGGTTTCTTGGTTGCCTTTCCACATATGCAGTACTCGCATGTAGGGAAATTAACATCTTTTAAGGAACCCAGCAAACCATCTCTACATAAGCGTTAAATTCTGTCTTTACCAATATGGCCCAGCCTCGCATGCCAATTCAGTCATTTAGAAACACTGAAATTTTCATTATTCATTACTGATGAGGAGATAGGAAAGGAGCAAGATTTGCATTCAACTTCTAACTTGAAAAGATTTTCATATAATCTGCCCCAGGCAAAAATTACATTGTTCTGCCTTATAGACACCCTTTCACCAGAAAATCGAACATCAAAATTATTTTTACATAACTGAGAGACAGACACAAGATTCTTTCTTATATTGGGAACATACAAAATGTCATGAAGCACTAAAACATGTCTAGTCTACATGTATAACTGGTACATGCCGATCCCCAAAACATCCTCCGTGGCATTGTTCCCCATATATAACTTGTGTTGTCCTTCAAAAATCTGGTGAAACTCCACAAAACCTTCCCTTTCATTCATCACGTGTTTGGTTGCCCCTGAATCCAGAAACCAATCAGGGCAAGCCTCATCAGTAAGGAGAACCTCAGAACAAACATTAACAAAACAGGAGGAAGAGATAGGAGGACATACTGTTTTCTTGTCCTTGCATTCTCTAGCGAAATGTCCCTGTTGACCACAAACAAAGCATGTGATCTTGGACTTATCAGCTCTGCCACGAAAACCTCTTCTTGGCTTGAACTGCTGTTTCCCCTTAGAGTTATTATCAGGTCCGGTTCCCCTCTCATAAGGCTTCTTCTTATTTTTGAATTTTCTCTTCTTCTTAAACTTCTTAGGTCCCTTTTCTTCTACATTCATGACCACTTCAGAAGAGCTGCCCATTCTACGTTCAGCTTCAATTTCTAAAGCAGTTCTCAAATCCCCGAAAGTCTTAACAGACTTATCATGGGTCATCAAGAGCTTCATCTGCTCCCAGGATGGAGGAAGTGACCTTAATACAGCTAGAATTTTCTGATCTTCACTCAGTTTATTACCAGCTGTATCTAAGTCACGAATCATTTGGGACATTTTCCTCAAATGGTCTGACATGGACTGACTATGAGGCATTCTATAGTTCTCAAACTGCACACTCATTACTCTGAGTCTTGCAGCACTATAGTCGGAATAGGCCTTTTTCAATGCATCCCACATTTCTTTTGCAGTTTCATAAATCTCATATTCCCCAATCAGATCATACATCATACTGCTCAGCAAAGTATATCTAGCAGTTGTGTTATCATGTGCCCAACTATCATAAGCTTCTATCAGTGTACTAGAAGAGCCACTATCAGGTTTAGCCTTAACCTCTCGCAATGTATATTCAACATTTTGCTCATGCAACAAATATGTCATTTTTCTCTGCCACTGATCATAATTGGTGCCATCTAATTTATCTCCCTTAATCAAGTCCGAGATAATATTTTTCGATGCCATATTTTACTGCAAATAAATGAATATGCACATCCATCAACAAATCATGCATGCTGTGACTGATTTCTAAATTTATCTCATAGTGATTATCATTTTCACACACAACATGACCTACGTGACTTATAGGAAATAGAATTAAAATTTACCATCAAGACAACTGCACCAAAATCAACACTATGTGTAGAAATCAAATGCAATCAGCAAGATAATAAAATTAATTCATTTTCTTAAAATCACATAAGCCTATTTTCATAATTAATACACATAACTCATTTGGGGACGGTAAAATAAAAATTACCTGTTGCGAGGTAAGCACTGTAATTCCCTCATTTACTCCACAAAGAACGAAATCCAACTCACAATGGCTCTGATACCACTGTTCGGAATAAGTATTAAAAACACGTACCACTGCGGAAGCGTCAATCACGAACCGGAGTTGGACTCACGTCCAAAATTGACTACTCAATTGAGGTAGATAAAAGTGAATATCCCACTTTATTAGTCTCTTCCAAACGAGAGACTAACTATTATATCCACCCCTCAAGATCTTAGGCTAAAGATGGAAAGCCCTTTTAAATATTACTCAAAATGGAGATGGATTTGTGAGTCGGAGTGGAAGCACAAACACTGGTGTACATACACACACACAGACTTATAGTTTTTTTTATCACACCTTTGTTTATTACCCATGCATGCATATTTATAATAGGTGCATGGCGGTGGTGCATGGCGGTTCACATTAATAGGGATAATGATGATGACAAGGCTTAATCAATTGGAGATAGGAGATAAGAAGGCTCTAGATGTGTAGGGATGTTCGTAGAAAATGAAAAAATGTCAAATGGCCCCCTGGAGAAAAAAATAATAGCAGGGAAGGCTAGATTAACTAACAGGTCCCAAATGGGGCTAAAGTGAGGAATGATAAATTGTGTCACATGACACGTGTAAGTTATTTTTTCCCTATGTTTAACACATCTACCACGCATGAACATCTATTAGTAGGGATATAACAAAGATGTTAAAAGATTTGATTTTATTAATTAGGTATTTACTCTGTTTTTAAAAAAGCTATATTTATTTGAATCGTAATTTTATTTGGAAAGAAAATCGGATTTTCAATACTGATTTTAATTTAATAATAGAATTCAATAAAACTACAATTTTTTTTTTGAGATTTTCATTCATTTATTCTGGTCATTCAAATATTGTGCTCTCTTTCTTTTGCCGGAATACAACAGTCTTAAACTGCATTCAATAAACCAAACAATTACTTGGGGCCCAAGCAGTCAAACCAATATATCCGCAAAACATTATCGTCTATCCGGCTAAACAAGTAGAACACACAAACCATACGTCTCCCACCAACGCAAATTCCCACATTTACATTATCCATGAAAATTAAAACACAAACCGCGACGCACCAGATCATCATAGTGATGATACTCAGCCTATAATATAAACCCCACTTATAGGCTCCATGAGGTGTCATCATTTCATTGGTTGGTTTGTTTGGTTTGTTGACTTTTTCAAAAAATTGTAAAATGACAAAATACAAATTTGCCCTTCATTAAAAATTTGTCTTATTAACCCAAATCCCCCCATTTTCTCTATTTGGTTATGACTCTTCCATGTAAATCTTAAAATCTATTTACCTATTTCAAATTTTGAATTTTGAAATCATTACCTAAATTATAATTGAACCTAGATTATCGAAATTATTTTCATTAAAATCCTTCAAATGGCTCATTTTCTCTAGGTAGTTATTGTATTCAAATTTAAATAAAAAAACACATATAGTTAACATATGAAACAATTACATTTTATATTGGTAGTTACAAATACATTTCTTAAATGTTTACATCTCTCACAACGATTTGTTACATTTTATATAAAAACTGTTACATTTATATAGATGGAACAAACAATTACATTTACCTAAATGTCAAACAGTTACATTTACTATTTGAAATTATCTATTTCAATTTCTAGTGCACTGCCTTCCAAAGAAAATGTATCAGAATCCTCTGTAAAAGTATGTACTTCACTGTTACATTTATACGTCATTTCTATTTGCATTGTTAAAATAAATGCACAACATGAGATAATGTTACATTTCAGAGTGTTACATTTATGAATGTAACAAAATTGTGTAAATGAATATTCGAGTTCGGGAGTCTAATATAAACATCACACGAACCAGTAACAATTAAATGTAACAATATCAAAATTACATTTATGAAATTATAACGAAACAAATATAAAAAAAGTGTGAAATAGTGATCAAAACATAAAAAAAAATTCATTTTTTAAATTGAAACATGTAACATAGATTGAATATTTGATCATCAAAAATTTAATTTCAAATTCGATGTGACTTTCATTCAATAAGATAAATAAAAAATAAAAAAACAATTGACAAACTTGATCCGAAAGAGAGATCAATTTCAGGATTGCTACGAATAAATTATAGGGATTAATGATTTTACACAATGCAAAGAAGAAGAAATACAGTAATTAATTAATGAAATCTCCACAATTCTAGGAATAAATTAAATCGTTTTCCTTGTTTAGAGGTGGTTATCAATTAGAGGGTATAATAGGTAATGTCCTATTACCACATCATGGGCCTGTGATGGGGCCTGAAAAGTTGGAGGAATCATTATTGTTAAGTTTAATGATTTTACATTAATTAATGAAATCTCCACAATCCTAGGAATAAATCAAACCGTTATCCTTATTTAAAGGTGGTTAACAATTAGAGGGTATAATAGGTAATGTCTTTATTGCCCCATCATGACGTGTGATGGGGTCCGAAAAGTTGGGGTTTAGAAATTATTATTTAAAAACATAACCCTCCCAAAAACCTCGTCTCCTCCAAAACCCTAAAAAAAAAAATGAAATCACTATTGAAGATTCGTCGATTCCATGCGTTGGCGAGTGAAAGCACGACGCATGCCATGGCCCCTCCTCGTCGTCTTCTCGGCCCTCCGGAGATCCACATCAAACCGTCTGATCCACCCCCCTCGAACTCTCCACCGCCCGATCCCTTCATGGATCTAATGACGGAGCGTTTCAACGACCCTCCTCTGCCGAAGACCCCCCCTCCTCCGATGGGCCGAACGGAGAACAACTCGGCCACCTACCTCTCCTCGGGGAACCCCTGCCTCGACTTCTTCTTCCAAGTCGTCCCCGACACGAAATCGAAAACCATAACGAGACTGTTAAAATCTGCCTGGGATCGCGATCCGTTGAAGTCGTTGAAGCTGGTCTGCCACTTGCGCGGCGTCCGCGGCACCGGCAAGTCCGACAGGGAGGGCTTCTACTCCTCCGCTCTCTGGATCCACGATCACCACCCCAAGACCCTCGCCCTCAACGTCGCCTCGATCGCCGGATTCGGTTACATCAAGGACCTCCCCGAGATCCTCCACCGGATCCTCAACGGCGCCGACGTTCGGGAGGTACAGAAGCGCCAGTATTTTTCATGGAAGTCCAAGGGATTCCTGGGATTCAAGAATTGCAAGAAGGGCAAGCCCGGTCACAAGACCCCAGAGGAAGTCAAGGCGGAGGCGTCGGCGAAGCGGAAGGAGAAGAGGGAGAAGGCGGCCGCCAAGGCACTCGAGAGGTACGCGCGCGATCCCAATTATCGGTTACTTTACGATCTGGTGAGCGATTTCTTCGCGGAGTCGCTGGTCACCGATCTCGAGCGGCTGAGATCGGGGAAGCTGAACGAGATCGGCCTCGCCGCGAAGTGGTGCCCGTCGCTCTACTCGCCCTACGACTGCTCCACCCTCCTCTGCGAAGGGATCGCCACGCGCGTCTTCCCTGTTGAGTCCTATCCGGAGTACGCGGAGATCGAGGAGGCGTATTATGTTTACAGAGTCCGCGACCGCCTCCGCAAGGAGGTGCTGGTCCCGCTGCGGGCGGCGCTCGAGCTCCCGGAGGTGTACATGGCCGCGAACAAGTGGGGGTCGCTGCCGTACGAGCGCGTCGCGTCGGTGGCGATGAAGAACTACAAGTGCCTTTTCATGAAGCACGACGGGGAGCGGTTCGGGAAGTATCTGGAGAGCGTGAGGAAGGGTGAGAAGAAGATCGCCGCGGGGGCGCTGCTTCCGCACGAGATCCTCGCGGAGGCGTACGATGAAGAAGTTGAGGACGTTGCGGAGCTGCAGTGGCGGAGGATGGTGTCGGACCTGCAGGAGAAGGGGAAGCTGAGGAACTGCATCGCGGTGTGCGACGTTTCGGGGAGCATGGAAGGGACGCCGATGGATGTGTGCGTGGCGCTGGGGATGCTCGTGGCGGAGCTGAGCGAGGAGCCGTGGAAAGGGAAGGTCATCACCTTCAGTGCAAGGCCGCAGCTGCACGTGATCAAGGGGGACACGCTCGCAAAGAAGATGTGCTTCGTGAAGAAGATGGACTGGGGTATGAACACGGATTTCCAGGCGGTGTTCGATCGGATACTGGAGGTGGCGGTGGAGGGGAGGCTGGAGCCGGAGAGGATGATAAAGAGGGTGTTCGTGTTCAGTGATATGGAGTTCGATGAGGCGTCGAGGGTGCGGCCGTCGTATTACATGGGGTATGATGAGGCGTCGGATGATGAGGCGTCAGTGAGATCGTGGGAGACGGATTACATGGTGATAAGGAGGAAGTATGAGGAGAAGGGGTACGGGTCGGTTGTGCCGGAGATCGTGTTCTGGAATTTGAGGGACTCGCAATCGATTCCGGTGACGAGCAAGGACAAGGGGGTGGCGCTTGTGAGCGGGTTCTCGAAGAATATGATAAAGGTGTTTTTGGAGCGTGATGG
Organism: Acorus gramineus; assembly: GCA_030737835.1. Classification (NCBI taxonomy): domain Eukaryota; kingdom Viridiplantae; phylum Streptophyta; class Magnoliopsida; order Acorales; family Acoraceae; genus Acorus; species Acorus gramineus. Next base: position 35,168 of record JAUJYN010000103.1, read on the forward strand.
GGTGATAGACCCGGAGATTGTGATGGATAATGCCATTGCCGGGGAAGAGTACAGCAAGTTAGTCGTCTTTGATTGAGAATGTGATTTTTTTTTTCGTCTGTCATAAATTGTGAATGTTTTTTTTTTTTTTGTTGAATTAAGGAAAGTTTGAAATTGATGTCTTGCTAGCAATCCAAATTATTTATATTTATATCATTGGGTTTCCCACTGGCACTGAGTCTCAGTAGCAGTCAAAGTAAAAGTATATACTAGGGTATATTTTTATTTATGTTCCCATTAGTCATAACACAACGGTTTATGGTTTAGTGGTGTTACTGATAAGTCCTGGATCGAGTTTTGGTGTTGACTTACCCATCTGTTTGTTGGATGGTGATGTTTGTTGGCTATTATTCGAAAGAATTTTTTGTGGGACCGGAACAAACAGACGGAGGTAGCGTTCCCCGGCTCCACCTTAAGATCAGCCACGGAGGGTCCATCCGATGTAAAAAAAAAAAAAAGTACGTTTTTATAAAAAAAATTATTCATATTCAAATAAATTCGAATACATATATTTTACTATTTTTTTTGTAATGAAATGTATATCAAATAGTGAATTATATAATGTATTAGTGATGTGAGGATTGTAAATAGGACTACAAAATAAACTTCATGGATCAATGTCAATAGAAATTTTTGAGATCTGGAATAATGGATGTCTGTTTTTTTTTTTTTTTGTTTCCAAGGGATGTTAAATCTCCGATTTTGAAGGGTTAAAAAATCATAATTTAAAACATTCGATGTTTTTATGGTTATTTAAATTTTGGGTTAAAGACATTTAAGTCCCTACAAACATGGAAAAACCCATATAAGTCCCTACTAAAATTGGGACAGACGTACGAGTCCCTGAAAACTCAAAAAAACCCAATTATCATCCCTGAGTTAAATTTCTATCCAAATTTAACGGAATATTCCTAAAATATTCCATCACATATAATTGTGTAGACATTGAAGTCTTTATAAATAATCATAAAGACAAATTAGTCCCTGCAAAAGATAAAATTGCCCATAAAAGACTTTTACATTAAATTGTGTATACATTGTAGTCCCTATAAATAATCATAAAGACAAATTAGTCTTCGCAAAAGATAAAATTGCCCTTAAAAGACTTTTACATGTAATTGAATAGACATTACAGTCCTTATAAACAATCGTAAAGACAAATTGGTTCATCTAAAAGACAAAAATACCCTTGAAGTATTTTTACATTTAATTGTGCAGACATTGCAATTTAAAAATTAAATACCCTCTAAAAGACTGCAATTTCTACACAATTAAATGTAAAAATTTTTCAGGGGCATTTTTGTCTTTTACATGTACCAATTTATCTTTACGATTATTTATAAGGACTGTAATGTTTATCCAATTAAATGTAAAAAATTTTAAGGGGTAATTTTATCTTTTGCAAGGACTAATTTGTCTTTATGATTGTTTATAGGGACTGCAATGCGTACACAATTTAATGTAAAAGTCTTTCAGGGGTAATTTTGTCTTTTGCAGGGACTAATTTGTCTTTATGACTGTTTATAAGGACTTCAATGTCAACACAATTATATGTGACATAATATTCTGGGAATATTCCGTTAAGTTTGGATGGAAATTTAACTCAGGGATGATAATTGAGTTTTTCTGAGTTTTCAGGGACTCGTACGTCTGTCCTAATTTTAGTAGGGATTTATATGGGTTTTCCTATGTTTGTAGGGACTTAGATGTCTTTAACCCTTTAATTTTTCATGATTGCAATTTTGAGATTCCAATTATTCTTGACAGTTAGGATTAAAAATTTTTCTCATAATTTAATTGTAAGTGTATCCTTATATGTATTAATGTGTGTGTATCAATTATTTCCTTTGTATTTAGTTTTAAAATTGTTTGAAGCTTCACTTTCAAAAAAAAATTTGATGGAAAATAGTGAGATTTTAAGATATTTTTGGAAGATCTTTAAATTTTTCAAGATCGTTAGATGGGGAAAAATAAGTAAAAAATAAAATTTCAATCTCAGTCATGTATAATTTTGAGGACTCGGTCATTATCCGTCGATCATAAATTTATCTTAAATTATCATATATTTATATATTTGTATTATTTATAAGTCTTTTTTTATTTTACATATTTGTATTAAACGAATATATATATATTTTTTTATGATTTTCATAAGTACTGTATTTAACAATATGATTACTACATGTAAGGTTGCAAAACAATCTGGGTGTTTTGGAATCGATCGTTGAAAAGAGCATTAATACACTCAATTCATTTTGCAATCCTATCCCTAGCCGAAAAACGCTCCCCCTCCTCAACCATCTATACACCATTTTATTAAGAATGTATATTGTTAAAGTGCAATATATATATTTCACTAACACAGTGTATAATTTTTTTTATTTTATTTTTCAAAGATAAAAATTATTCAAGTTTATCAAAATAAATATTTCATTTCTTATAATAATATACACTTTAATGGGTGATGTTATTTATTTTAAGAAAAGAAAAATAATGAAGGTTGTTGACGAGGCTACAAACAAAGTTGGACCATCATTTTCCCCATTAAGAAATTCGTTGAGAGGGCCACCAACCAGGCCTGGCCTCAAAATTATCCCCGAGTCTGGGCCTGTTATGGGCCAGGCTTCACACACTCGGAGCCAATTGTTCAATTAAATCTTGTTTCAAAATCATCACCATGCATAAATAAGCTAGTTAGAGTGCAAGTTGAGCAGGTTGAACCTAACCTAAGGAACTCTCTGTCGCCTTCTATCGCCTGCCCCAAAGCGATAGAAGAATACATATACTATTTTTGTAAAATTTTAAGACATTTATTCTTGCAATCTCTCTTACAACCCCAGTATGTCAGACATATACTTGTCTAGTGGCTTATATACCTTATGAAAAAGAAGTATATGAATTAAATACATAATTTTTTCATTGTATATACTAGGTAGGAGAAAGTGGGGCCACAAAAGGGTTAGCAGGAATAATTGTATCAACGCCTTGTAGCCTCAATACACTGCTTGGGTGACAAAATGAACCTTACATAGCAGCACTTTGTGCTTTAACAAACAAAACATAGGAAAAAGGGAGTACAAGATGAGAAAACATTTTCAAACTCATTTTGTTCACTCTCAAACAATGAATGGTGATGAAGGAAAAATAGCAGTGCTTACAAATTTATAACAGGACGATAAATTAGCTCCATGAGAGAAAGAGAGGAAAACAAATCAAGACCCACAAAATTTTTCTTTTTATACTCTGATGGCGAGGAGCAAGACTCAGACATTGAAGATCTTGAAAGAATCGATGATTGTGTGCAATCTGTCCTTCATCTTCTCCCACCTCCTTTCATTGGCACCCGTCGTCACCGTGTAAAATTTACCTGCCAATTCAAGCTTAGGTCCAACTTTCATTTTGCAGGGGCCAGTCATATGTTTATGGATTCAAGAACATCATAGTTTATTATAGGAAAAATAGTCATTGATGTTGTTCAACTGATAACTTGATAAAAGAAACTTCTAATTCAGATTCTGGTTCCATAATTCATATTTTTAAAAATGGTGTTATCACTCCATACTCTTTTTTCTTTTATTTCATGGCTCAAATAAAAAATAATCTAATAGAATGGGAAAAAAATCAAGAATTAAAATTGATAAATTGTTGACAGTAAGAGTTTTGTGAACCACAAATAACTTTGGTAGAATAGTGGTTCAGGATTCTATCAGGCTAAATATTATAGTCTTTGTTCATAATTTTTGTAATAATCATCCATCCATATATTTGTAACAAAAATCAAACCACCATTTAGCAGTTTAGAAGAGGAACCCTTAAGTTTGAGTTTACTCCCATTGATAGGATAAGATTTTACCAGCAAATAAAATAGAAAACTTGCCTACCAAAGAAATCTCTGTATAAAATGTTTGCAGTAGCCCATGATTGACTTGTGAACTAAGTTTGCGGTATATGGTTTCTTTCTAGTGGGACATTGTTACACTTAGACACTTCTGTAGTTGTCTAACATAGTATGTATAAAATCATTTAATGTAGTATATAATCTACTATATCAATATATAATCTAGCACAAAAATGTACAAATTTATGCATTCAATTCATTCAAGTATGTACTTCATTTTTGTAAAAGTATGTACTTCATACAACTATGTGTTTCTTCATACAACTATATATTTTTAAAAATTCAAACCATGTGTGATTTACAAAAGTAATCGCAGGAATGACTAAATAAAACATTTTCTTTTCTAAAATTTTCAAGGTGGAACTTTGGAAAACATATGCTAGAACTTCATATAAGAGCAGAAGAGACAAGTGATACATGCAAAAACTAGTTCTCAAGGTGGGAAACTGTAAGCAACAGAAAATGCGGGAATGAATATCTTTTATAGACCTCAGCATTCAAAAAGCAAATTAGGAGATCAATGGAACAGCAAGTTAAAAAAGTATATACCATTGCCAATGGAAACAGTTCCAAGACCATGGCGAATATAGTTTGGCGCCTGAGCAATGAACTCAAAAGTGTAATAAGCCTTCCCGTCCACGTCATGCTGCGTCATAATAAAATACTGTAAATGAGTTCCATTTAACAACAAATTGCCAAAATAGCAAGGTACACAAACACGACTGTATGTGTTCAGAATAATGGGTGGTAAATAAGTCCCAATTGGTACTTACAACACTTTTTGCAAAACAAGTCTCTTAATCAAGAATCAACCCTACACAATAGTTAGTTACTACTTACTACTAATGGATTATGAAAAAAACCTACAGATGTGACTGGATATTTCGTAGACTTGGCGTACATCATAGTAAAGTGTTTTTATTTCTTGAAGAAAATGGTGAGATATTTCCCAGATTTGTTAAGATTAGTAAACATGAGTCTCCAATAACCCTTTACTCAATAATAAATACCCCTTAAAAATCAAAAATAAAAAATTTGCCCCTGAGATACCATGGTGATAATAGTCTATACATGCAGGTATCCAGATAAATCTGGCATTGTAAGTTGTAACTAAGAATTAATGACTGGTAGATACATGATTTATTTAACATGCATTTCTAAACCATCGAAAAACACCATGATGAGTGAAAGCCAATAACACAGTGCATGTTGAGGAAGGGTAATGAGTTGATTGTGCTTTGGTCTTCTACTCAAACTCTGTTTTTTTTTAATTATTTTTTATTTTATTTTATTTTTTTTGCTCCAAAAAAAAAAGTGTTTTTGCAGGAAAAATCCTCTGCTTACCTTTTGAAAGGTGATATATACCTACCTATTAAGTAAAATGAATCATTGAACAAATATTGTTCTATGTTATTTGGTAGAATCATATTCCAGGAAGTGAAGCTACAAGAATTTCCTATTATGACAGAATTCCATATCTCAGATTTGTAACAAGATAGTAAATAGGAAATTCACATACAGAACAACAGTTGTGCAATGATTCATCCTTTCCTAGTAACACCAACACCGCTCCTTTTGTTCTATTTAATTTAAAACAATTGGAAAAAAAGATTCCCCATCGAATCTAGACTTATCATTCACAACACCTGAGCCATGACCCAACTAATTGGCAACAAATTGCATAGATCATTGGGCAGTACTTCTGAAGACTCAGCTTGGCATCCATTCTCCATGTCATCACAGATTTCTCATTAAATTTATCTTTCAAAATTGATCTGGACATAGGGAAACCATTGTGCAGCTCCCAGCCACTACGCAGGCATGAAAAATTCATCATGATATCTACCTTGCCAGATCTACATGGTCAATTAGATTCTAGGATTTTGAAAATGAACAAAAGAATCTTATGAACGGGTCAACTAGACACACTTTTCTGCATGTCTAAATCAATTTTCATCCAATATCTTTTAAGCACATAGTGATTTAGAAAACCATTAGTCATGGCTGATCCCTTACAGTAGAAGCATTCAAGTTTAAAAGCAAGTGAGAAAAGGTTACACTTAATTCTTTAGAATCAATTCAAAGCTTATAAATAAAAAGGAAACTAACCTCTGCGGCCTCAACAAGCTTTGTTTTTTGAGAAGCAGGAGCCAAGACCTTTTTAATTAAAGCCTCAGCAACCTGAATGAATCACATGTCCTTATTAGGCGAAGCAATCAATGTTCGCTAAAATAAGGAATTCCATTGAATTATGCATTTGTGGCAGAAAATTTTTTTGCAAACCTGCTGTGGAGATCCTAAGTCTCGAATGTCTTCTTTGTTGGTTGGAACCATGTTCACACTCACACTTTCTAATGGCTCAATCACATCTTTAAAAACTTTATCTTGGCCTTGGATGGCAACTTCCTAGGCAATACAAATGATTCTGTTATTACCTGGCATAACCAACATTTCACAGGCTGCAAAAGCTGAAAAATGGAGCTGTACAAAGAAGTGAAGCAAAGATTTATATGAAAGAAGACCTGCCATCCAAATGGGTAGAGGAAAGTATATCCATCCTTCCTGTCTATGACGTCCTGGAATCCTTTCTTATTCTCTGCTGCAACTGAGCCATATCAAGGGTGTTCTCTTAGAACATGCATCATTATTTCTAGGAAACCACGCACTGCACAATCAGCAGGCGTGCTTTTAATGCTACTCCCGCAACAACAGACATAAGCACAAATGATCCTTGTTTCCATTGAGAACAAATAAATATAGGTAAAAGAAAAAAATACTTACACGATGCAGGATTCGCGTTAGATAGTGAAAGTCCAGTTGCAACCGCACCAATTGCAAGCGCTTGACGCCTTCCAGGTCTATCTGCAAATAAATTAACTAAAAGACTCTTCAACTGACCCATTCTAACTTTTACTATCCTGAGTGTCATCAAATGGAATATTATGCCAAACTAATAATCAAATATTCGAAGAGTTCAGTAATTTATTGAGTAAGGTTTTATGAGAGAAGAGGTTAACATCTTTAACATAGTAAAGAGAAGGTTTACTAGATCAGCCAATTCTACACAGGTAAGCACATCTCAATGCATTCCATGGAAGCTGTTTATCACTATCTGATTTATGAACAAAAGAATTACAGTGCCAATGTTTAGTCCATCCACATTTCTTTATAAGATTGTCATCATCAGATCATACATTCCTCAATTTCTTCTAATTACATCAATACCAAAGGTAACTCTATCTCCGACAAGCTGTGTTAAATGTTCAAAATAAAAAAAAACAACTAGGCCAAAGAAACTTGTTAATTGCCTAGCCGATGATCCTCAAAACCATATGGGGATAAGAAGCGGAACACTAGATCTTTTATCACCTAGGATAGTAACATACCGCCATGCTTCACAAGTCACAACAATTGTCATCTAGCAGACTAATCCTTTCCCAGGTTGTTCCAAATTCAAGCACCCGTCATACAATCTGATACCAAATGTTAAATTGCAAAATAACACTTCTCGAAAATATTTGTCTTTAAAGTTAAGGAACCTATGAACATTATACAGCCAGATACCAAATGTCAAGCCATTAAATTTTGAGTATGCAATTCAAGAAATGGGTGAAAATGGAATCCCGACTCCCGATTACATCAAATTCACCAGTTAGGATTATCACATAAAAATAGAATTATAAATCCAAAGTCACTTCAACTCACTCCTTTCAACTTCCACCTAAACGTATGGGTGTTCCAATTCCAATCAATCCTCTCAATCCAAAGTTGCGGTGACAAATTTTACGTTACCGGTCAGTCCAAATACCATGGCGCGCTGTGCGTCACTCAACTTAGTGCCATGTAATCCAATTCTACACATACCCAACTTTTGCTACATTCATAAAAAAAATCTAGGCAAAGATGAAAACACGCGCGCACACACAAAGAACACACATAAAAATGTCACCTTGTTGGGGAGATTGAGGCGGCGATTGCTCCGACCTCACGACGAAACCGGCGACTCTGCTTGGGAGACGGCGCCGTCCCACACTAATTAGTCCCTACAAATTCCAAACACACCCAAAGAATTCAAATAATGAATTATAAAAAAAAAAAAGTGGAAAGAATGGGGAGAACCTGAGACGAAGGGGAAGGAGAGGCGTTGAGGAACGGCGTGCGGTGGACCGGAGGCGCGTTTTGCAGGGATGACGTCGCCATTCACTTACAAAGGAAACCTTTCGATAGAGAGAGAGAGAGGGACTGCTGTGTGTGTGTGTGTGAAGTGTAGGTACAGATAGAGAATTCAATGGTCTCCCCTTCTTTCATGTACAGCAAAAGCAGCCTTATCTGAGGGAGAGCGGTTTTTATCCGTTTATTAGTCCGAAGCGCGGAGGCCTCTATCGAAATGATCGTTTTGCCCATGGATGGTTTGGAGCTGTGTTTTGGGTTAAACGCTAACATGCTCCAGTGTAGTGTCATTTATTTTCAGTTTTCTCTACTCACATAGACGTATAACTTGTTAAAAAAAATTTATATGTTTTTTTATAAATAATACTATTTAATTCATTATATTATATGTTTCACATTTTATAAAAGAATGTATCTCATTGTTGCTAAAACGGACCCGTCGGATCCGGGTCGGGTCCGGGTCCGGGTCCGACCCAACCCGGATGGTTGATAAAAAAAAAAAACAAACAAACAAGAAGAGCTCATGTATTTGTTTGCCTTATCATTCTATTTGAAATTTTTTATAATAAAACATTATTATTAATGAGACTATGTTTGAATATAATTTTATACAATTCAAAAAAAAACAAATGAATTATTAAACAGCATCCAAAACAATAATTACTAACATAAAAAACATATTAACCTAAATAATAAACATAACTAATTATACAAACATTCAAAACAATATTAATCTAAACAACATTCAAAACAATAAACACTAAATATTAACCTAAATAATAAACATAAATCATGCAACAAACTAATTAATTATACAAATTCAAAAGCTAATAAGTTAATTGTTCAAAACAAACCGACGACAATACATTACTAAGTTTATTACATATTAAACAATCAAGTTTTTGCAAGTTGCAACATCAACACAACGAAAAAAAATGTTATGATTATGATTATGACTTATGATTTATAGGCTTGTTATGATCATGATTTATGAATTTGTGGATACAAAAATAAGTTAAGTTAGAAATAAAATGATGTATTAACTAATACTAATGGTCTTATAATATATGAGCATATTTTAATAAAACAATCGGGTCTCGGGTCCAACCGGTCAGGACTGGGTGGACCCTGACCCGACCCGTTTGTTTGTTCGGGTCCGTCAGGTTGGGTCCAAATCGGGTCGGGTATATTATACGTGTAATCGGGTCTGGATCGGGTCGGGTCCGAGTCTGGACCTGACCCGTTGATAGGCCTAATTTGAATAGTGACAATACCATGATATGAAAATATATTAATTTTTATTGCTAAATAAATAAATTTAAAAAATATGAAATATAAATTTTATTTTTAAAATAAATATGCTATATAAGCTTTTATTTAACATCATATCATGATTTTATAATATAAAATTTAATTTATTTTAATCAGATGTAATATTAAACGAGTAGATAATCATATTTTTTATGAATAAATTGATTTAATCAATCTCCAATCGGTTCTCAAAAAATTGTTGGTTCATCTGGCGAATTATTTGATTTTAAGGGTTTTTATACCATCGAGTTTTCATAGCAAACTAAATCAAAATTCATATTAGTTGAAGATTTAACCAATTTAACCACCCAGAATAGGTCGGATTTTAAAATATTGCATTTACGAATAATGTGAGGGATAGCCTTCTTGCTAATGTCACGTAAAAATGTACAATTTAAGTCATTCGAGTATGTACTTTATTTTATTGATAAAAATATATTCTTCATTGGATACTTCTATATTTTAATAAGATTCAAAATGTGTTACGGCAATAAAGTTATTTATTTAATAAGCAAAGAATTTGTGGAATTTATTGAAACATATAGTTATTTTTTTATTAATGTAGTTTTAAAATAATTATCCTTTTTTGAAAAACTAATGCATTTAAGATTATAAAAAAAATGGTACATATTTTTGTCAAAGGGCGCTTATGCACTCAATCTTAATACATTATATACTTTACTACGTGAATATATGCTTTATTATAAAAATTTTAAAAATACGCATCGATTCATATCATCTTGAGTTTTATATAAAATATATTTCATTAATCAAGTATATATTTCAAAGAAAAATTTAAAATGTGTGTAATTGTAAATGATGCTAAAAAATACTGAGCATAGTATATAGGCCTGTCAACGGGGTGAGTCCATATCGAGTTTAGTTGGGTCGACCCATTAACAAAGCCCAGGCCATACAAAGAGAGGAACATCTTAAGGGCATGCAATGGCTTCATTTTATTTTTCTTTTTAATAGAGTCTAGTGTATTAGGGCATCTCTAGCCCTTACTTAAACATATACTCAAATTTTAAAATTTGAGTAAAAGCTTGATTTGATATGATAATGGTTCTCCAACCATTACATTGTGTTTTACTCAAACCCTTTCAAAAATTTATTTCTTCTAATTATTTTCAATAAACAATTTCAAAGTCAGTCCTCAAACATTTTTTCTACTTAATTTTTCTTCCTTTCAAGATATTTAAATTTAAAAGTTATAATCATCCAATTTCTTTAAAAAGGTAAAAATAATTTTTTTTTATTGGAGTAAAAATAAGAAGTTAAAAAACAAAGATGAAGACTTAAGAATACCACTTTTTTTTTTTTTGTTTGTTTCAAGAGATGGTGAAAATTTAGGAGGGTTGAAAGACATTTAATATAATTCAACTAAAGTTAGAGTTGAAGGAAAAAATGTCATATTAAAAGAAAATGTAGAGATAAAGGAAAAAAAAAAGAAACATTGAAAATTTGGGTAAATATTTGAGTCTCCGTTGATTCGGATAAAAATTTAAGTAAAAGTTTGATTTTGTATGGATATGGGTAAATGGTTGGAGGGGGTTTTAGGTGAGTAAATGTGTGGATATATGATTGGAGATGCTCTTATAAATAGTTCTTCACTATTTTGATTTTTTAATGTTTTATGAAAAACCATTTTAAATACGTTTTGGATTATTATGCTTTTAGGTGAAGTCAAAAGGTTGTAAAAACACTTAAATGTTTAAAATTTTATATGATTATTCAATATTTAGTTAAAAATGTTTGATTGAATTATGAGTGATAGGTTGGATCATAAATTAAAAAAATCACATAATATTTGGGTTGGGTCAATCGGGTCCAACAGGTCCATAGGATGGGGTTGAGGTAGACCTAGACCCGACCCGTTTTGATTGTCCGGTCATTTAGGTCGGGTATTTAAACCTTTTATCGGGTCGGGTCCAGGTCAACCCGAGTGATCCTTTGACATGCCTAATAGTATCTTCCAGAGCCAGCCCTGGAACAAGACCACCAAAGCAATTACCTAGGGCACCCACTCAACAGGGGCCCCTAAGAACCATCTATTAAATGAACTTTAATAAAATGAACGGTGAGATATATTACTTTAATTAATCCCTCCAACAAACTTTCTCAATCTTTTTGATATTCTTCTAAAATTTTTCTTTTCCTTAAATCTCTCCAACCATAATAAACATTTCAATTTTTAAAATTTAATTTTTTTTTATTTTATTAAGTGCATATGATATTATATAATATTTTAATTTAAATTATTATATAATATTATGCATATATATAGTAATATTGATAATGTGCTAGATTAAAACAATTTAAATTTTCTTTAAAAAATAATGTGTGGGGCCCACTTTAAAATTATCTAGGGCCTATTCAAAAAATTAAATTATCAGGATCGGGTCAGATATCTTCCTATTATTCAAACAACACACATTCTTATTGGGCACGAGAGCCCTTGTAAAGTCCCTACGTTAAAACAACCCACTTATTAGCCCGAATGGCCTGATTTCATTGGCATTATTGTTCATTGATATACTCAAATCTTGTACGCATCCCGGTTTATAGTTCCAAGACAATCCTTTAGTCGACTATACACTCTATTAGTCGAGTCTATATTATTTAGTGCAATATATATTTCATGAGTATGCTCGATTAATTTTTTTTAATAGTTTATCTAAAAATAAAAACATATTGATTTATCTAGATATACACATAATACCATGTATGCCATAATATACATTAAGAAAATTTAAAAGTTGAGAGATGATAGATAAACTTAGAAACAAAACTGCACATACCAATTTTCAAACTTCGGTTAAGACACGTTCAAATCTAGCCTGGCCCAACAGAACATGGAATGACTGTGTGCGAAATCGGGCTCTCTTTGAATAGCATCCGAACGATTCAAGGCCTGTTTGGATAAGAGTATTATATGTCAAGATTGAGATTGAGAGAATATTTAGATCAATAAATTGTTTAGATAAATTTTATAAAAGAGATTGGGATTGAGAGTCCTTGATTAGGGGGATTGAAAATCAAGATGTGGTATTCCCTCAATCCCATTGGATTGAAAAAAAAAAAAATTTTTACCCAAGTTTTTTTATCTCCCTTAACATATATATAAATAAATATATATATATAACTTACTTATTAAAAGGATTCCGTGACCCAATATTTTAATTTCCCTTTTTATCCTTTAAATAGTTAATCAATTACTAATATACCTATTTATTTAAATTTTAAAATATATAATGGATAAATACATTATAAATATATCTATTACTTACTTATTAAAAGTATTCTGTGACCTAGTATAGTCATTTCCTTTTTTATCCTTTAAATAGTTAATCAATTACTAATATACTTATTTCTTTAAATTTTAAAATTTTAAAATATATAATGAATAAATAAATGATAGATATATCTATTACTTACTTATTAAAAAGATTCTGTGACCCAGTATTTTCATTTCCTTTTTTATCCATTAAATAGTTAATTAATTACTAATATACCTATTTATTTAAATTTTAAAATTTTAAAATATATAATAGATAAATACATTATAAATATACATGGATTATAAGATTCTGACCCCAATATTTTCAATTTAAATTTTAAAATTTTATAATATATAATGTATAAATACATGATAGATATACATGGATTATAATAAATGAAATGATTAAAATTAATTAAATAAAAGTATAGATATGATAGTTGGTTTTCACTTTTATATATATTTTAATTTTAATTTAAAATATATAATGGATATGTTAGATCAATTTATTTCCCTTAACCCTACCAGCATTTGATGTATTTTTTAAAATAAATTATAATTGAAATTAATTAAAATTCATTTAGACATTCTCTAACAATTAGATATTTGATAAGATCAAATGATATATTATGTTTAGGGATTCAAATATATCTTAGATGGTTCAAATATCATTTTCATTTTTATCTTTTATTTTTGGTTTTTAACAAATTCAAGATCTAGGATTATGTTTGTGACCATTCATTTTTCTTTAATATGTAAGATCTATTTAAATTTACAAAAAAATTAAAGCTGAGTCACATTCTCATCTTTATCCATTGGTTTTTAACAAATCCTTCCCAAAATATGTGGGGAGAAAATAAATCCCGACTGCTAAGATCCGTCGATCGAGGTATAGACCGGATAACAAATTTTTTTTTATAAAATCTTCTTCATGCAAATCCTACAAGACAGAATTAGGGTTTACCTCAGAACTCATATAAGAGTTCTATCTTCTATCGTATGTACTGTAGATCCGCGGCGGAGTGTGGCCTCTTTCTTGTTTTGAACGGCAACCACGAATCTCTTCGGTCTCTTTGTCTCATTTCCTCACCTTTTCTGAATCTAGGGTTAGGGTTTTTGATTTCGGCGAAAATCAGTTATCTCTGAGAGAGAGAGGAAGCCACGAATTTATAGGCTAGGGCAGAGACCTAAATGAGAAATCAGTAATTGGCTCCTATGGGCCTGGGTACCATAACCCAACCTACAGTTAAAAACCAAAAGCTTATAAGTCATAATTCAATCCACTAAAGAATTATGATTGCACTCCAAATACACTAATCTCAAAGTAATATTTTGAGCTCTTTATATTATATGCTTAATATCTCCCCACGCTAAGATTCTAATACTCTTTATGAAATAATTATCACTGACAATATTATTTCACAACATCTTATTTTCCTTGAGATCTTCCGTTTAACTTTTTGACATGTCGGATAGTTAAATCCACCAGCCGGGTTAGACATGACCAAAACTTATAAGTATCCTCAAGAGAGTATCATCAATCTCCTATAGGATACGTGGATTCCATCAATAGCAAATATTCATCATACAAGCGTAATTGTCACCCAACTCACTGAGTCTATTAATCCATAAGAGAATCTCGCTTTTTAATGAATCAAAATGACAAATAACAAATGCTAATGTCTAAGAACCATTTTAGGATTAAGAGCATAAGCAATCATAATGAAAATGGAGTGTAAATTATTTTATCTAGTCAGTACAAAAATAATTATCCCAACTTGGTCCGTTCAATACACACAAGGTGTATTAGTACAATCACCCAAAAACCTATGAACCGATCTTTCATAGTCAAGATAGACTACGTAAGATGAATTGCACTACAACCTTTATCCAATGGATTATCTAAGTCCATCTAAAGTTGTGAACCTCAACTTATAATTCACAAGGAACCGATAATCTGATTTTCCGTGTGTAAGCCGAACTCTACACACCAGATTATCTACAGTGTAAATTAAAGGACTAAATTAGAACAAGCTCAATATTTCAATCAATATAATACAAGCATTTACCAATAATAATTCTCATCAAAATGCTAAGACCATCTTAATAATAGAGTTTATTACATAAGTCATGGCTTTTAGAACACTACTCTAACAAAATCCTCTACAAAGGACCCCAAAATTCTCCATAAAAAAATATATCCAACTACCTCAAACTCCATACACTCCATCTCTCATTTGATTATCAACCTAGCTAACAATAAATTAATTTTTATTTTCTGTTTATAATATTTAAATTTTTTATTTTGGGTCGATGATTTATTTATTGTTTTTAAGATTTTTCTCAATGAATATTTTAGGTTTTTTCATTTTTCATTTTAATTATGTTTTTTTTTACTATAACAAGTGAATTGATTCATTCATTCATAGAGAAGTGAGTCCTCTCCAACACGAAATCAAGGTGAAAAAGAAAAAAAGGAACCTAGAATTAGTTTTTCTATGTTTTCATCATGTAATTAATTATTTTTGTGGATTAGTAATTTTTTTTTGGTAAAAAAAGAAATATGCTCAATCAATTTCTTTTGAATTCATAATTTTTGCATTTTTTGAATTCTAATTAGATAGGTAATAGGTTTTACATGATTTTATATGTATATATTATTTGTGTAGAGGGTCGCCTTGTTAATGTGTTTTCTACTAATTAGAACACATGCATATAATATAGGATTCTCTTAATGATTGGGATGATTTGGAAGGTTCAATTAATTAAACTTGTATATTAGCATTACAGTTTCTAGATGTTAAATTGTAGAATTTAAAATCTTATTTTTTTTGTCATGAAGATGACACGATGTGAAATTATATTGATATAGTTTGTGTTTTCAAAATTGGCAGAAAGGAACCTTTGGTGGATTTTTTTGTTTTACTTTAGTGTTAAATTTTATGATTTATATATACCTCATTTAATTAGATATAATATGTTGTTTTTATATGTATTAGATTTACATATCAATGTATTTACCCTTTGTAACATTGTATTCATAAAGCATATATTTGTTTAATGATTATTAAGTTTTTCACTTCTTCTACCTTGCCAATGCCTTAGCTATTCTTTATTTTGTATTTTTGGTGTTTCTACTCGTATAGGCAAAATACATATGACAAAAAATCAAGTATATTTTTATTCGATCAAGCTTGTCATTCTAATAAGTTTCAATTTTTATTTTATTTATATAGTTAAATTCACCTCTTGTTTATATCAATTTGGAATTTTATTTGGTTCTTAATGTTTGATGTTGTAGACCTATATAACATGAAATTCAAGTTATAAAGAATAAATTTCCAACTACAACTAAAAGTAATGAAAATTCGGACCTATATAACATGAAGTTCAAGTTATAAAGAATAAATTTTCAACTACAACTAAAAGTAATGAAAATTTGTTTTAGTTTATTTATTATTATGTAGTTGACTTTTATGGCATTGTTCTTCATTAATTTTAGTTAATAATTATTTAATTTTATGTAATTAGCATTATGTTTTTATTTACATATATAATTGAAAATGTTATACCACGTGCTTTGGCACGTGCAAGATAACTAGTATTTATATATATATATATATATATATATATCTTTTTTTGGAGGTAATCCAAAGCTAGGACCAGCTCCGGCTTGTAGAACTTGAAATTTGATCCAATTTTTATCAATGATCACGGTTTCGAATGGATTTGGTGGTTTTTGGAGGGGATGGAGAGGCAGACGTACCTGATGACTTCATCAGAGAACATCTTCTCTGTCTGCCTCCATCTCAACAAGTTCAGATCGCCT
This sequence comes from Acorus gramineus, assembly GCA_030737835.1. Taxonomy (NCBI): domain Eukaryota; kingdom Viridiplantae; phylum Streptophyta; class Magnoliopsida; order Acorales; family Acoraceae; genus Acorus; species Acorus gramineus. Next base: position 51,695 of record JAUJYN010000103.1, read on the forward strand.
CCGGAGCAGAAATCCATGGTGAATCCAACGATCCGATCGGAGGGTATATATATATATATATATATATATATATATATATATAGTGAAATGATAAGATGTGGTCATCATACCCTCTTCCTTAGGTATGGTCACTATGTCATTATCATCCAATTAAATGGATTTTAATCAGATGGTTAAAATAATCACCCATGAAATCACACATATCCCTATAAATCGTGATCCCTCTTTTTTCTTCACACAATCTCCCTATTTTTCTCTTGTGATTTTTTTTATGAAATATCTTCTCACCATCCGATTAAATGCACCCCAATTGTACGGTGATTATAAGGTGACTGCATATTAAAATGAGGTATGATGTCCGCACCATATCGCCTATATATATATATATATATATATATATATATATATATATATATATATATATATATATATATATATATATATATATATATAAACACACACACACACACATACACACATACACATTTGTATATTTATATCATCTAATATATATATTGGTGTGGAGGTAAAATCCACACCATGTTAGAAAACGACACATGTTATGCCAAGACGGATATGAGCCGAGTCACTTAGAGTCCACAGATCCAGATCCGAATCCAAGCTGTCATGATGACACTCACGACCACGTGGCATGACTAGATCCAGGGTCTAGTTGAACAGTCAGACACCTCATGAGCAAATATCACCCCGAGTAGTTAAGACATGATCAGGTTAGAGGCCTAGTCGGACGGCCTTACTCCTCGCGAACGAGCAGGAGAGACGCGACCAGATAAGGGGTCTGGTCGGGTGATCTTCCACCTTGCAGATACACTTAAAGGGGTAACAGACGAATGAGCAGGCCAAAGGGCCAGGAGCAGAACAAAAGAAACTGTCAGAAGACCATAAACGCCTGTAACTGCCAGGCAGACAGTTGAGGCCCATTAATTGCGCAACGTGGACAATTAGTGGACACGGTGTGCTTCATTAACACATGGGGTTTATACCAAAATCGCCTACTAAGTGTTTAATGGAGAGACGGTTATAATAGCCAAAGGAGAGTGGAAGCGGCAATCTAACTGAGGTGGTCCTATAAAAAAGAAAGTAACTCATGCAGCTAAGGTATCGAATTAAATCTCATTTACTATTTTCAAGCCACCAAAAATTTAAGTGAGTTTTATATTAAATCCTCGAAATCCTCGACTGATACATCTCTTCAGAGATCCTTTGGTTGGCAGCACACTGATGTCCCCTTGATTTCTTTGTGAAGGAAGGCTCCGAAAACAGATAGTTTAACTGAAGGGGAAAATATCCTCTTCAATTAGGTATTTTTAAAAATATATATTTTTTCTATTGTAATACAAGCATTATCAAATACATGATTGAGAATGTGAATTTCAATCTTATTTTTTAAATCATGTTTCTTATTAAATAGATTAACATGATTGACAATCTCAATCGATTTAGATTTAAAATATGAGGATTCAAAGAACGTGCATTCCACTTTTCAACCAAAAAGGGTTGTCTGGTTCCTTTCCTACGTGGCTCCAAATCCAATAGAGATAAAGCAGCCATATCAAATTTCCTTTCCTACGTGGCTCCAAATCCAATAGAGATAAAGCAGCCATATCTAAAAATTTGAGGCTGCTACTCTCTCAAGAGCCCCACCCAAACAAAATTGTAAAAAAAAGAAGAGTACAATCAATGGAAGATTATAAAATGTGGATTTCTCTCATTTCCAAACCTTCTGTCCTCTTTTTAGAGTCTCTGTTACATGGATTGCCTTCTTTTTGGTCAACCCATCCTTCCCCACACAGTGATCATCTCATCAAGGTATGCGAACATCGAAAGAAACTCTGGGCGTGTTTAAAATTTCATCTTTTCCCTGGTATGGGTGTGTTATTTTTGTATTGATTCTTCTCTGTTTCAGCTACCAAAGAAACTTCACTTATTTGCATGGTGTTGGATATGGGTTGAGGCGAACAGGGTCGTTGAGCTATGGATGTTTTGCGGTCGGTGGAGATGAAATTGGAGGTGGGGAAGTGAATCAAGTGATTGATGGAGGGACTATGAAGGGGAAAGATAATGGGTCTCTTTTTGATGGGTCTGTTGATCAGTCTGTTGTTTCTTCTTTTGGGACTTTGGATGCTGAGATTACTACAGATACCGTTGGTTTCTTTGTTAGCGATATGGAGGGCGATCCCGACTGCCCGTCGGACGGGTTCTCCTCCATCGATCGGGTGGTTGATGCGTTGCGAGAAGGAAAGGTTGATTCTTTACTTATCAATTCCTTGTATTCAATTAATTCTTGGTGATTTGTATGCATAGTTTGGGCATAAAAATGATCTGCTTGAAATTTGATTGGCATGGTTTCAAAGAATAAAAAGATGCATTTTTTACAACCCAATGTGGATTTTCAGTGGTTGTTAGGGGAGAGTGGATCAAATAATTTTTGTCATCCGTATCTTTTACATTTTGATGATTTAGTTCATTGAGCCGGTTCTCATGTGTTCAATCACATGAGATTCCCTTTTTAAACATCTTAGCAGTGATGTATTTGTCAAATTTCCTAACAGATGCGATGACATGAGATATGGCTGGACATATTGTCTTATTGTAATTCATGTTCAGAATTTGCAAAAATCTAATCTATTGGGTGCTGGGTATGCTCATAACTATTCTTCAATTCTCCAGTTTGTGATTGCAGTAGACGATGACAATGGCGATGGTGGTGGAGATCTTATCATGGCAGCATCGCTTGTGAACACAAATGCTGTTGCTTTTATGATCAAGCATGGTTCTGGGATAGTTTCTGTAGGAATGTTAGAAGAGGATGTGGAGAGACTGAGGCTTCCTATGATGTCTCTTATCAGTGACATTGAAGATTTGTCTTCTTCAGCTTCCACAGTAACAGTGGTATGTGTGGATTCATGTTTCATGAATTGGTCATTTTTAATAGGTGGACATGGTATGTTGTCTTATAGTAATTTATGTATGCTTTTTTTTTACATTGCTAGGATGCAAAAACAGTCACATCTACTGGAGTGTCAGCCGCAGACAGGGCTAATACAATTCTTGCACTTTCATCACCTGACTCCAAACCGGAGGATTTTAAAAGACCAGGCCATGTATTTCCTCTAAAATACAGAAATGGTGGTGTTCTGAAGAGAGCTGGTCATACTGAGGCTTCGGTTGATTTGGTTACTTTGGCTGGGCTTCGTCCTGTGTCTGTTTTATCTACCATTGTTGATCCAGAAGACGGATCCATTGCAGGTTTGCCCCAGCTAAAAAAGATTGCTGAGGAAAATGGATTGCCTATCATCTCCATTACAGATCTTATTAGGTGAGCTTGTTGTAATGATAAATGTCAGATTAAACATTGTTTCCTGACATCCATATGCATTCTGTTTGCAGATACAGAAGGAAGAGGGAGAAATTGGTCGAGCGGACAGCTGTTTCCCGTCTACCGACAAAGTGGGGCATATTTCAAGTGTATAGCTACCGTACAAAGTTAGACGGAACAGAACATATAGCTGTAGTAAAGGTATATATATGATACTTGCTTTGTATATCTATTTAATCATAAGTTTTAATCAGTATATTTCCTTTTGCTAGTGTGGATCTCTAATGTTATCATATCTTTTTTTATCTTACTTGTGTATTCAATTTCGTTATCTTTTGATTTTCATGCTTGTCACTCAAATGTCGTCTATAGTCAGAAAATTTAGCCAAAACTTCTCTTGCCTTCATATCATATTCATTAAACACATATGCATGGATTCACCTTGATATAATATGGGCCAAACCAATAAAAAATCCCTTTATTTAACTATAACTTAATAGACAGTAATCACATCATTTTTGACTTGTGGGTGATATCACATTTTCATTAACGCAAGCATTATTTTCTTCAGATTACTTGTTAATTCTCATCTACAGCCTGATTCAATATAGATGATGAATAATTGCAGGGAGATATTGGAGACGGACAGGATGTCCTTGTAAGAGTGCACTCTGAATGTCTGACCGGAGACATTTTGGGATCTGCTCGGTGTGATTGTGGAAACCAATTAGCTTTAGCATTGCAATTGATCGAACAGGCTGGTAGAGGAGTGCTTGTCTACCTTCGTGGTCACGAAGGAAGGGGTATCGGCTTAGGTCACAAACTACGCGCATACAATTTGCAAGATGAAGGACATGACACAGTTGAAGCTAATTTAGAACTTGGGCTGGCTGTTGATGCTCGCGAGTATGGCATAGGAGCTCAGGTTAGTTAGCCTTTTCATTCGTTATTATTGTTTCAGCTCAGATGCTGACTCAATACCTTCAAATTCTCATAAACTGATTGGATTCTTTGATAATAACTGAACAGATGCTGCGAGACATAGGAGTGCGAACAATGCGCCTGATGACTAACAATCCATCCAAGTTTATTGGTCTGAAGGGTTATGGTCTGGCCATCGTTGGGCGCGTTCCCGTCATATCGCCTATAACGGAGGACAACAGGAGATACTTGGAGACGAAGCGGACAAAGATGGGTCATGTTTATGGTTCAGATTTGCCAGGTTTCTTACCTGGAATCCCTGGTCCTGATTTATCTAGTACTGATAGAAACAAAGAGAACTAATTTGGCAGGGAAAGCTTTGGTTCTTGAAGCACGTACAAGTAGCTGATTTATTCGTTTCATACCAATTTAACACTTTACCCGGATCATGGAAATTTAGTTTTTCAAATTGAGAAATTATGAAATGAACAACAGCATCTGCCAATTGTGAATATATATAGCCATCGGAGATTGATCTGAGTCAAACTTCTTGGATCACTGCAGTTTGTAACTACAATGAAGTCTTGATTTCAAATGAAATCATCAGTGAAGAGAGTTTCGACACTATCAGACACTAGTTTCTGTTACAAGTGCACATATTCAGGGTCAAATACCAAAAATAAATAAAGTCATTTTAACCCCATTTTCACTCTAGACCCGCATCACTTCTTTGGGGCCGGAGCACCCACCCAGGAGGTGTTCCCAGATTCCATAAATAATATTTTTTTTTGTATTAAGTACTTCAAATTTGTTTTATCTTTGTAATTACCAACTTTTTCCTTTTGAACATGTATAGACGCCCCATTTTAAGAATTCGTCTAGGACCCATTTTAAGAGTCGGCCCTGCTTACAAGGAATTGAACCATCTGTTAAAACCATCTTCGGTTGCAAGGATGCCTGCATCAAAGTTAACATCTAACCAAACAAAATAAAAGTACATATATTAGTACGCGTATCCATGCAAAAAATAAACTTGTTTGTGTGTTTGTTTATGGGCAATTTCTATTTTTGACCGCAATAATTTTTTGATTATAAAATTAGCATTGGACCGGTTTTAAAAGTCAGCGCTTCAATTTTAAATTATTATTTTCAGTGGTGATACCTAGGCCCCAAAATATAAGCCTCACTCACAAGCCCCATGAGGTGTCAACCTGTCATTGGCTCATTATTTCACTTTTCAAAAAGGGTAACAAAGCAAAAACCAATTATACCCTCTCATAAAAACTACTCGAAAACACGCGCGCGTATCAAAGAAATCCGGATTCGACGTCCACGATTAAACACGACCGTCACTTTCGGCGAGCCAAAACGATCTTTCAAATTCTCTCACCACCAATATTCACGTTCGTTGCAGAAGGGGAAAAAAAACCCTAAATCTGTCTCTACGCATCGTTTTTTCTTCCCCGAACTGCTTGGATTCTCTGGAAAAACAAAATGGCGACAAGCGGTAAGAAAACCTTGTTTTCCTTTATTTCCCGAATTTCTTTTTTTTTTTCTGTGTGTTTGAACGAAATGCTTCGTTTTTCCAAAATAGGGTTTCGAAACAGCTCCTACATTCGTTTGAACTGTACATATGACAGATTGTTTTAGGGTTTCGATTAGTTTATGAAGATCTTGGCAACATAATGTAACAGATTGTTTACAATACTAATAAATTAAGAGGTGCAAATGTTTTTATTTCTTTTTTATCAAATGTTTTGATTTTTCCAAACAGGGGATTCGAAGATTCAAAGATTTAACTTGCAGAGTAAATGTAACATATCATATTAGGTTTTACATAATAAATGTAACACAAATTGGATTAGCTTTTTTTATTAGGGTTTAGATGTTTTGATTGAATGTAACAAAATATTAAATGTGCTTCTGTAAATGTGACATTTGCACTCTAAATGTAACAGATTGTATTAGGTTTTGGATTACGGTTTAGATGTTTTTGATCAAATGTAACAAAATGTGACATTTGCACTCCAAATGTAACAGATTTGGTTTTGGAATACGGTTTAAGTGTTTTTGATCAAATGTAACAAAATGTGACATTTGCACTCTAAATGTAACAGATTTGGTTTTGGAGGTTTTCATATGAAAATATTAGGTTTTGGATTACGGTTTAGATGTTTTTTGATCAAATGTAACAAAATGTGACATTTGCACTCTAAATGTAACAGATTTGGTTTTGGAGGTTTTCATATGACAATATTAGGTTTTGGATTACGGTTTAAGTGTTTTTGATCAAATGTAACAAAATGTGACATTTGCACTCTAAATGTAACAGATTTGGTTTTGGAGGTTTTCATATGAAAATATTAGGTTTTGGATTACGGTTTAGATGTTTTTTGATCAAATGTAACAAAATGTGACATTTGCACTCTAAATGTAACAAATTTGGTTTGGGAGGTTTTCATATGAAAATATTAGGTTTTGGATTACGGTTTAAGTGTTTTTGATCAAATGTAACAAAATGTGACATTTGCACTTTAAATGTAACAGATTTGGTTTTTGGAGGTTTTCATATGAAAATGTGACATATACATAATAAATGTAACACAAATTGGATAAGATTTCTGTATACCCATCAATGACCTAAGAAATTACAAGTAAATACATTAAATGTCGCATATGGTTTGTAATATTCACAACTGTTACATTTACTCAAAAGTTGTTACATTTATAAGTACATACTCAATAGTTGTTACATTTACCTAATAGTTGTTACATTTACTCAATAGTTGTTACATTTACTCAATAGTTGTTACATTTGCAAACTTCATATAATCATGTTCATTCTTTTTTCAGAGAACAATAGGTCACACAAAGCTGCAAATAAGAAGGGAAAATCAATTCAACCACACTTCAGATCATCCTTGTATAGGATTTATGAAATATTTTCCACTCTGAAACTGAAGGAAAGACATCTGAATATGCTACAAGCAACACCTTTCTGGAGTCTGTTCAGTGGGTTGTTGGACAAGAAGTATGATTGTAAACAAGCTAAAAAGAACGATGAAGATGTAGTGCGGATAATTCAATGTTATGATCCACATTCTGAATCTTTCAAGATTGGTGGCAAAACTTTGAAGATAACTCCCACAGAAATAGACATTATATTGGGCATCAAATCTGGCAAAAAAGAAGTAAAAGGTAATCAGAATTTCCTGTTTTGAATTACATTTAGTTTTCCAAAAATGTAACATCATGATCATGATTAATGGGTTTGACTGCACTTTGTTACAGTGAACTATGGCACCAAGCCAAACACAGAGTTCATAAAACGAAGATTTGGGTCCGTGAGCAGACCTAATGCTCCATATATCAAGGAGCAACTTCTGGTTGCATTGGAGGGAGAATCAAGCCATGACCTCAACGATTTCACGAAGTTGTGCTGCCTGTACTTGTTTGTGGGGTTATTTTACACAAACAGTGGTCACACCATAGGGTGGGCTACCTTTCAGTATTTAGAGGACATCAACAAATAAAAGAGTTTGATTGGTCAACATCAATACTAGATTTACTGATGAAGTCAATTCATAAGCATCAGAATAACCCAGCAAGTGTGACTGGCTGTGTTGCTCTGCTACCTGTAAGTTAACAACAAATTGTTTTAGTTGAAAACTGCAATCAATATATTTACTGACACTGTTCTTTAACTTCTATGCAGTTCTGGTTATGTGAGCACACAACATTGATTTCTCCCTCACGTCCATCAGTGTTCCCAAGGTTCAAGAAATGGGATTTGAAAAAATTCCACAAAACCATGTCAAAGATAAACATTCGCAAGTTTAAAGCCTCACAGGTTATAATTTGAATACTCATAACTCCATTACTGATTCAGTAAAACAATTATTCACATAACTCTATTATAGAACATTAGTATACAAACAATGTAACAATAATATTATAAATGTAACAATATAAATATGTGCTACATTGTCTCACACACTATGTGTTGATAATGTAACATTCTGTGATTTAGAAATTAACATATTAATATTAGCATTCTAGTTAGGTTACATTTATAAGTACATACTCAATAGTTGTTACATTTACCTAATAGTTGTTACATTTACCTAATAGTTGTTACATTTACCTAATAGTTGTTACATTTACTCAATAGTTGTTACATTACTCAATAAATGGATGTATCTCTTATATTTGGAACAACTAACTATCATTGCATGTTAAATTGTTCAAAACTTGTTACATTTGTCAAGCTGTCTCCATTCCATATGTTATGTTGTACCAATATAGCAGATATTATTAACAATAGTAATATGAGATGAAAATGTAACATATCTTTATAAAAGTTTGGTTATGTCTAAACTGCACTGATGCAATTAACTATTATGATCATAAATGAAATAAATGAAAATGTTATGACTTTGTTACATTTTGACTAATATAAACTTGTCTCTTACATGAAACAGTTATCCATAGAAGAAATTGAACCAAGGCTGATAGAGCTGCAGCAGCTGGGGGTAAGGGCCTCTGCACATACTGAAAATGAAGAAGAAACGTTGGAACACAATGAAGAAGATTTGACTGGTAGTGGGGAGACTTCATCAGATAATGAGGAATCCAATGAAAAAAGTGAGAATAACCCGTCAGGTGAAGAGGAAATTGATAGAGAACTTCTGAATAGTGAAGGTGGGGGTGATTTAATACATAGTGGCTGGGGGGATATGAATGTCTGTGCTGATAGTAACAATGAAGACAATCAACCAGTAATGGAAGATGATTGTGGGGGGCAGTTTGGCGACTCTGCAATTGAACGTCAGAGTGAAGGAGTACAAATAAGAAACTTGTCACCAGATAATGTTAAAAAAACTCTTGCTATGGAAGCCCTAGAAGAAGAAAACACAAACCTCAAAATAACAGTGGCAGCACATGGGATTGACATGCTGAGAATTATGGCAGATAACAGTAGTAAGAGTTTCAGGTTGAAAACAAGTGCCCGCAATTTAGATTGTCTTTTCAAGAAATGTGGTTTACTAAGGAGAAAGATCCGTGGTTTAAATCAACAGATAGGAAAGTTGAAAACTGTGAACTCTAAATTGAAAAAAAAAGTCAGTGTAAGAGATGATGACATAAAAGGTTACAAAGATCGAGAAAAAGGCTATCTGAGTGTCATTGCAAAACAGAAACAGATAATCTCTGACATGGAAGACAATGCCTCTGTGCATGACATTACACAGAAGACAGCTTTGGATGCAGAGATCATGAGTCTGAAAGAACTGATCACTGAGAAAGAGAACTTGATAGCACAGCAATCTGTAATGCTAGATTTCCTTCAGACACAACACCCATCACAGGAAGCAAAACCCCTTGATGTGATTCCACTGAACTCATATACACCAGATATTCAATATGTGGAGGTGGACATGGGAGAAGCAACACATGAAAAAAAAAGCAGACAAGGTCAATGGTTAGAAGAATCAAGATGAGGGATAGGAAAGCACCCATAAACCCTGAATTTCAATACTCTGATGCTGGAAAAGGAGCCAAAAGAGTGGCTATTGGAGTTCCACAAGAGAAAGAAACCAAAAAACAGAAATTTAGTTTCAGAATTCCAAAAAATAATGTAGCCAAGGCACTGGGACAAAAAGATGTCAAGATATTGAGGCAAATAGTTGGCCTCACCTCTGGAAGGTAATTTTACTGTCATTAATTGTTCTGAATATCACATCTTCAAATAGTTGTTAAATGTAACTCTTTTTGTATATGCAGTGGACCAATTTGGCAAGGGGGTCTTTCAGTTATTCATTTTGAAGATGTCATGTCAATATTGAAAGAGGATGAAATTTCCAGTAATGTGAGTATTTACTTATAATGTAACAACTATTGAGTAAATGTAACAACTATTGAGTAAATGTAACAACTATTGAGTAAATGTAACAACTATTGGGTAAATGTAACAACTATGCAGTATGTACTTATAAATGTAACAACTGCTTGGTAAATGTAACAATTGTGAATATTACAAACTATATGCAACATTTAATGTATTTACTTGTAATTTCTTAGGTCATTGATGGGTATACAGAAATCTTATATGATGAGCAAGGAGTTCCAATGCGGATCAACCGATCTTCATTTTTCGTTTCTGCAAACATCTCTCAGTCACTGCAAAATGAAAAACAGCGTCACCTCTTCAAGGTGCTAGTGAAGGAAAGGATAGATCTCAGCCTGTATCGGTACATACACTTCCCTCTGCATAATAAAGGGCATTGGACTTTGGCGGTGTATGACATAGTTGAAAACATATGGAGACACTACAATTCACTACTTCAAGAGTATGCAGACATGGACACACATTTGCAGATGGTTAACAAATTGGTAATCACTACTTAAAGTTTCTGACCATATATATGTTTAACTTAATTTAACATCTCATGCATATACATTATAATTTACAGATGGAAACATTCATTGAACATTATGAAGGAATTGAACCTGGACAGATCATCTCTGTTCAGAATGCACCGCAGCAGCCTGATTTTTCGTAAGTTCATTTACTTTGTTAGGTAATTTCATTATATATTAAAGGAACATACTGATTCAAATTTTTTTTTTAACTGCAGCATAGAGTGCGGAATTGTGGTCATACATGTAATGACTCAGTATGCCTTACAAACAGATATATCATCGGTAATGACTCGCCAGATGTGCAGTAGTACCAGAGCCCAAATAATACATAAGTTCATCAACGACAAAATAAGGACGTACACAGAAGAGGATCACAAGTTGTTTTCTTTGAATATTGATGATTGAACTCTTAGATTTTTGTTGTGTCTGTCTGTAAATCGAACAAATAGCAATTTTGGATGTAAACAGCTTATAACAAATGTGTTTGGAGCCATGAAATGAAAATATAGATATATTTTGTCTGATGCTAAGTTGTGATTTACTATTCATGTGTTTCCATGAACAACATGTGTTGTAATAACGTTCATGTAATATAACAGTCAATTAACAATGCAAAGCATGTTACTGTGTATATGTAAATGTAACTAGCCAACAATGTCACAATCTGGGTATAGTAAATGTAATTACAATGGTTAAATTGTGACAGATACTTCTAATGCAACCAACTATTGATTTGATTGTTTTAGGGATAGACCCTGTTACATACAGGAAATTGTTACATTTCTCTATGTAACAAAAAACTCAGAGTGGTTCAAAGTACAACATAATATTGAATATTAAATCTGGAATCTACAAAACATAAATCACTTATGCAACAATATGAATTTAAAAATGTGACAGATGTCTCTGATACAATCAGTTAATAACTCGATTGTAATACAGGTACACACAACACAAATACACACTGTTACATATCATTAAACCTGTTACATTTTCTAAATGTAACAAAAAACTCAAATGATTCATATTATAACATAATATTGAATATTAAATCAAGCAACTGCAAAACAGACTTCACTTATGCATCAATATGAATTTCAAAAGGGACAGATGTCTCTGATACAATCAATTAATAACTCGAATGTAATACAAGTACACACTGTCAATGAATTAAAATTTGTTACATCTTCAAATGTAACAACAACCCAAGACTGATACATTGTTACATTATTGTGGAAATTAAACCTGAAAAATATAAAAAGAAAATCAATTGAGACAGAACAAATCACTTATGTATCGATCTGCACATTGCTTTATGTATTCTTCACGTGCTTAGTCTTCGGCCTGTAAACCTTTGCTGCCTTCCTTTTTGTCGGTGGTCGCCCTTTGCTTCGAACTTTTTTAGGTGAATGTACACATCTAACCGGCGATGGTGTTACGCCAACAGAACTACAGTTAGCATTCGCAGATGAAAAATGCAACAAAGATTCCTGCAAAGAATCCATGTATTGTGTACAGAAGACATATTTTTCTTCAGATACAACTGCAGCTTCCACAACATATGAAAATTTGGAATATAATTCATTATGCCTCGACATGTGATCATTTGGCATGTTGTCCAAATAACAATTCTTCAAAGCATTATGAATTCTTTTGATGCCCTTCCGCCAGCGATCCATAATGTAATATGAAGAAACTACACTCGTGTTTGAATGTATCAAAACTTTAATACAATGCCTACATATGATACCCATGAACTCAAATAGACAACAAACACATCGAAACTCCTGTTTCAATTCATCAAACTTAACCTCATAAGCTATTTTCTTTGTTGCTCCATCTTTGCCTTTTGAAACATCAGTGACAACAAAAGCTCTCACGCCATCTAAATCCGAAACTTCTACCAAATTGCAAAAAATCAACCCCTTGATTTCATTCTGAAATTTCCTAAACATATCATGTGTATATGCTTCTTCAAACTGCCTCTCAAACCCAAAATCAGTAAGCAATGGAATGCTTGAGTTAACTGATTGAAAGTCAGCCCTTTCTTCCTTCTCAACCTTACTTCTGAGTGCATTATCGTATTGTTCCACAAATTGCTTCAAAGTCGTTTTTGAGTTCACATAATCATCAAAAAAAGCATTCATACTTTCACTTCTCTGAGTAGTTGACATACCAGCCCAAAAGGTTTCTTTAACGTATACAGGAGCCCATCTTGTTCGGTCGTTGAATAGACATGTGAGCCAGACATTGTTGCTCAGACCATGATCCAAAATCATTTCCATCCACTGCTTGTCGAAAACATCAGCAGTTAAAGACTCGTAAACTATTGCCTTCAAGCATTTCTTAATAACATCATAACTCTTGCAACTGCAAAAATATATCGAGAAATTAATTGAAACCATTATAAATATGTAGAACTTCATCTGCAAACAAATGACAATAAATATTGCACTGCTAATAACATGACGTGAAATGTAACAATAATAAAATAAATGTAACAAAAAAAACAGGTAAAAAACAAACCTGCCCAGTTTCTCAGGAATCTTCTTCATGATATGCCACAGGCACAATCTGTGGCGAGAATGAGGAAAAACCTCTAACACAGCCCCTTGTATGGCCTTGCATTGGTCAGTCACTATAGCATTTGGCATACGTCCATACATGCACTCCAACCATGCTTTGAATAGCCACACATATGTTGCAGTATTTTCGTTGGATAATAGACCACATCCAAACAAGACCGATTGTCCATGATGATTTACACCAACAAAAGGTGCAAATGGCATATCATACTTGTTCGTCAAATATGTTGAGTCAAATGAAATAACATCTGAAAATGACTCATATAATGCTCGTGATCTCGCGTCAGCCCAAAAAATATTTCTTACTCTGAAATTCTCATCAAAATCAATAGCATGAAAAAAATTTGGATTTCGCTTTTGCATGCGCACAAAATAATCACAAACAGCTTGTGCATCGCCTCCACCAAGCCTTCCGATTCTAGTTTTAGACAAGTAATTCCTTGCATCTCTCTCCTCATATGATATGCAATCGTATCCCCCGGCTTTAATAACAAGTGAATTAAAACTTTTTGATGTTCTGATCCCTGCTTGGTCATTTATATCCAGCACTCTTTTTGAAAAAGGATCAATTTCCCTATGGCAAGCAAAATGCCGTGACTTAAGTGGACTCAAATGATGGTTATGACCTAAGACAACCTTTGAAATAACAAACAATTCTCCATCCTTCACATTAATGTTTATCCTAGCTCCGCACCCAGACTTGATCGATGACCTACCACTGAAAACATTCCTCCCTGTGGAAACATGCTTCCCATTCCGACAACATGCAAGTGAAAAAAATCTTTGTCGCCCATTGTCATCCTTTTTACCGTGAATCTTCGCAACGCCAAAACCTTCACTGCGAGCAAAGTTTTTATAAAACATTCTAACATCATTTTCCGAGCAAAATGACATTCCAACACTTGGAACAATAACTTCAGTGCTTTGCTCATCAGAAACATCGATTTCACCTTCTATTGCACTGCCTTCCAAAGAAAATGTAACAGATTCCCCTGCAAAAGTATCTACTTCATTGTTACATTTATGCATAATTTAAATTCAAATGTTTAATGAAATGCAGTACACAGTGACTACTACATGTTAGATATCCCCTGCAACATTATAAACTTCATTGTTACAATTACATATAACATTGTTTGCATAGTTGAAAAAAATGCAGTACATGAGTGATTGTTACATTTATGAATGTAACAAAAACAGAAATGTAACAGATTCCCTGCAAAAGTATCTACTTCATTGTTACATTTATGCATAATTTAAATTCAAATGTTTAATGAAATGCAGTACACAGTGACTACTACATGTTAGATATCCCCTGCAACATTATAAACTTCATTGTTACAATTACATATAACATTGTTTGCATAGTTGAAAAAAATGCAGTACATGAGTGATTGTTACATTTATGAATGTAACAAAAACAGAAAATGTAACAGACTCCCCTGCAAAAGTGACTACTTCATTGTTACATTTATGCATAATTTAATTTCAAATGTTTAATGAAATGCAGTACACAGTGACTACTACATGTTAGATATCCCCTGCAACATTATAAACTTCATTGTTACAATTACATATAACATTGTTTGCATAATTGAAAAAAATGCAGTACATGAGTGATTGTTACATTTATGAATGTAACAAAAACAGAAATGTAACAGATTCCCTGCAAAAGTATCTACTTCATTGTTACATTTATGCATAATTTAAATTCAAATGTTTAATGAAATGCAGTACACAGTGACTACTACATGTTAGATATCCCCTGCAACATTATAAACTTCATTGTTACAATTACATATAACATTGTTTACATAGTTGAAAAAATGCAGTACATGAGTGATTGTTACATTTATGAATGTAACAAAAACAGAAAATGTATCAGATGAGAATTGAAATATTAACATCACACGCACCATTTATGTATTAAATGTAATATCAAAGTAACAAATATGAAAATATATCGAAACCTAATAAAAAGATGGGAATAACGATCAACAAATAAACGAGATTCATTACTCTTAATTGGTACATGTAACATATATTGAACAATTGATCATCATAAATTTAATTTTAAACTCGAATGTTATTTTCAATCCAAAAACTCAAGATATGATGAAAACAATTCACAAAAAACCAGATCCAGAAGGCGTTAATTGGAGATTCAACTCCATAAAGAACAAACAATGTTTTCGAACTTCTACAATGGTTTCACCGTATTCAAATCAATTTTGATTTAAATTTAATTTCGAATGTTATTTTCATTCCAAATCGAATTCGAATTGAAGATCCACCTCCATTAAAAACGTTGATTGAAGATCACATACCAGATCGAGTAGGCGTTGATTGAAGATCCACGTCCATTA
This sequence comes from Acorus gramineus, assembly GCA_030737835.1. Lineage (NCBI taxonomy): Eukaryota > Viridiplantae > Streptophyta > Magnoliopsida > Acorales > Acoraceae > Acorus > Acorus gramineus. The sequence continues at coordinate 67,327 of JAUJYN010000103.1, forward strand.
AAAACGAACAATGTTTTTGAACTTCACCGGATTAAAAATTCCTATAGAGCTACGATGGTTTCACAATATTCAATCGGTTTGATATGATTTGGTTGACGATGATCTGCAAATACAAACCTAAATGATCGGCAGTTGTAAATCTCCCCCAATATGCGGTTAGAATGTTAATCAATTGTAATCCCCCAATAGTCGGAACAATGTGTAACCGTCTATTGATCCCCCAAAAAAAAAGGGTATTATGGACAATGTGTGTATGCCATGTCATGGGGCCTGATTTGGGGCCTGTGAATTTGGGGCTTGGGAATCATTATTGTATCATTTTATAATATTAAATTTTAATATTATCTAAATGTTAAATTTTTTTCAAATTTGAAATTTGAACTTTTTAAATTTTGAATATTAAATTTTAAATTATAAATTTTCTTATGGATATATTTTAATCTATTCATCAAATTTATTCACAAATCTTAAAATCCATAATCTTTAGAATTTGAAATTCAATATTCAAATTTAAATCTGGCAGCGATAACATGGTCAAACTAGCTTACCAGCCCCACGACTAGTTTTAATTTTTTTTAATAACAAAAATAAGGGTTAAATATTGTTAGGAATAAAATAATAGGAATCCTTGTATTCCACTTAGGATTTAATCCCTTTATATATACAAATGTCTAGGAGTTACACGTGTAATACACTACACACATTATAAGATAACACATATAATCTAACAGCCCTCCTCAAACTCACGGTGGATCATACAAAGTGAGTTTGCGAAGAATTGGATGTGACTTCGTAAAGAAATCAGCAAGCTGCTCAGCAGAGGAGATATGCGGAAGCGATAATGTCTCTGCAAGAAAGTGCTGACGAACGAAGTGACAATCGATCTCAATGTGTTTGGTCCTCTCATGAAAGACCGGATTGCTAGCAATCTGAATAGCAGACCGGTTATCACAGTGAAGAGGAGTAGGACCAGTCATAGTAACTCCTAGATCCACCAAGAGACGTCTGAGATGAACAATCTCCTTGGTGGTGATAGCCATGGCTCGATATTCAGCCTCAGTGCTGGAAAGAGAAACAACCTCCTGTTTCTTGCTGCGCCAAGAGATGATAGAATCTCTGAGAAATATGCAGAAACCAGTGGTGGAGCGTCTAGTGGTCGGGTCTCCAGCCCAATCAGCATCAGTGTAAGCCCTGAGAACCAGAGTCGAAGAGGATGACAGATAGATCGATCTAGTGATAGTACCACGCAAATATCTAAGAATTCGCATAAGAGCACCATAATGCACTGATCGAGGAGCCGAGACAAACTGACTAACAATACTGACGGCATGAGCAATGTCAGGTCTAGTGATGCAGAGATACACAAGCTGACCCACGATCTGTCTGTATCGAGTAGGATCTGAGAGGAGCTCACCATCCGTAGGACGAAGCTTCACATTAAGCTCGAGAGGAGTATCCGCACTGCGGGTATCGGAGAGGGCAGCACGCTCTAAAATGTCAGCTGAATCACAATCACTCTGTGCAATCTCGAGACCAAGGAAGTAGCGAAGAGTACCAAGATCTTTCATCTAAAACTGTCGACTGAGGTGATTCTTGACCCGAGTAATACCAGCGGAGTCATCGCCAGTTATAATCATGTCGTCAACATACAGAAGAAGGATTACCCCCCCTGCGATGAGGATCGCACAAACATAGAGTGGTCCTGGTGGCTCTCAACAAAATCAGCTGTCAGAATAACACTATGAAAACGCTCAAACCAGGCACGAGGAGCTTGTTTCAGTCCGTATATAGCCCGCCGAAGACGACAAACATGCTGAGGAGGAGTGCTGAGACCTGGAGGTGGTTGCATATAAACAACCTCAGATAAATCACCATGAAGAAAAGCATTCTTCACGTCCATCTGAAAGAGAGGCCAGCGACGAACAGCAGCAACGGCGAGAAGGGTGCGAACAGTAGTCATCTGAGCAACAGGAGCAAAGGTCTCCTCATAGTCAATGCCATACTCCTGAGTGAAACCTCTGGCAACAAGACGAGCCTTATGTCGTTCAATGGAACCATCAGGGCGATGCTTGATCTTGAAAATCCACTTGCAGCTGATAGGGGTAACACCATCCGGAAGGGGAACAACATCCCAGGTTTGTGTCTGCTCAAACGCCTGAAACTCCTCAGCCATGGCCTGCTGCCACTCAGGGTACTCGACTGCCTCTCGATAAGATCGGGGCTCACGATGGGCATGTATAGCGGTGAGATAGGCCTGGAATTCTGGAGAATAGGTACTCACTGATGCAAAGCCAAATCGGTCAAGTGGTCCAGAGTCAAAACTGAAACGATCAGGTGGATGACGTGCACGCTGAGGGTAGCGAGTCAAGGGACGAGGATCCACATCAGAGGGAGGTGTGTTAGCCGTGGAAGACGGAGTACCAGCGGAGTCATCTGCGGAAGGAGCAAGAGGAGACACAATAGGAGGAGAACAGGGAGGACCATGGGAGTTGGCTGCAGGAGTGTGAAGAGGAGACGAAGAACCAGGAGAGTCAGCAGTGGGAATGCCAAGATGAGACTCAGGGAGAACAGAACTAGGAGTGGGCTCAAGCAGAACAGACGGCCCGAGAAGAGGTAGAGACTCAATAGGAGAGGCCTGAACAGGAGAAGGCACCGGAGGAGAGGAGGCAGTGGGTGTAGAAGAAAAATAGGGAACATCTTCGACAAATGACACATGACGAGCTATCCAAAAACGATCTCCAATAGGATCGTAGCAGCGATATCCCTTGTGTTCGAAACTAATCCCCAAGAATACACACTTAACTGACCGAGCGGCCAACTTAGTGCGTTGATGAGGAGGGAGAAGCACGAAACAAGTACATCCAAAAGTGCGAAGTCTACTATAATCAGGTTTGGAGGAGTAAAGGCGCTCATGAGGAGTCATACCGGAGAGGACAGAAGAGGGAGTGATATTGATAAGATGAACAGATAGAAGAGCAGCCTCAGCCCAGTATGTGCTGGGGACTGAAGAAGAAAGTAAGAGGGAACGAGCGGTCTCAAGAATATGGCGATGTTTTCTTTCAGCAACACCATTCTGCTCATGAGTATAAGGGCATGATTGCTGAAAGAGAGTGCCATGAGATTGAAGAAGAGAACGCATCGTGGAAGAAATATATTCTCGAGCACAATCAGACCTAAAGATTTTGATACGAGTCTGAAACTGGGTGTGAATCATAGTGGTAAAGACCTCATATATCTTTGGGACCTCAGATCGATGACGCAATAAATAAATCCAGGTAAAGCGAGAATAGTCATCAATAAAACTGATATAATACGAAAAACCACTCTTTGACGTGATATGAGAAGGACCCCAGATATCAGAATGAACAAGCTCAAATGGACTAGAGGACTGATGATTACTAGAATGGAATGGAGTAGCAACAGGTTTGGCTAATTTACAGCCCTCACAAACAGAAAGAGGAGAGAAAGAAACATGACCTAAATCACCAGACTTAATAAGGTCTTTAAGACGAGATTCAGAAACATGACCTAACCTCTTATGCCACAAGTCAGTATCAGAGGTGACAGTGCCACAGAAAACTGAGGGATCAGGTACAGGAAGATAAAGATACTCCACATAATACAGTCCGCCAATCCGACGACCAACACCAATCCTCTGCCCTGAACGTGGATCCTGCACAGAACACCCAGAAGAGGTAAAGGTAATGGTGAATCCAGAATCACACAATCTACTAATAGACACAAGATTCATGCAAAGCTCAGGAGCATGCAAAACAAATGGTAATGAAAGGCGGCCAGTAGGGTGGGATGTGGTGGTGATCGATCCACACTGCGTGATGACTAAAGGAGAGCCATTAGCAGTATGAATCGAAGGGAGGTGTGAGGGTGCAGGTGAGCATGCAGTGAGGATAGAACTATCAGGAGTCATGTGATGTGAGGCACCCGAATCAAAAATCCAATAAGCAGGAGTACCCATAGTAGAAGACAAGGCAAAGGGAGTAGAAGCACCAGAAAGTGACTGCTGCAGAATCAGGTGGTCTAGGCGCTGACTGATCTGGACAATCATATCTGAGTGTGACTGAATGGAGGCAATTGAAGTAGCAGCCGTAGCGGCAATAGGAGGAAGATGATGTCCTCGGCCTTTAGGTTGATAACGCTGCTTAGAAGGTCGTTGTCTTTTCGTAGCAGGAGCGGCCCCAAGATGCCCTCATAGATAAATGACGAAGTAGACTGACGAGATACCTTCGAAGCCGCCGGTGTCAGAAGAGTAGGGTTGTCGTTGGTTTTTGACATTGTGCAGAACCACTCGGATGAGGATCAGAAGCAGACGAGGACGTAGAGCACAAAAAATCGAGCAAAATGGACTCCTGGATCACCTTAATCGGACTTCCGGAGAGGAAGTTATAACCGATTTAGTGATTCGAAGTCTCAAGGAGGTGCCGGAGGTGGCGGAGAGCAGCCGGTGGTGGCAGGGGGCGGCCGGAGGAGTCGGAGGGCGGCCGGAGTTGACCTGAGGTCGGACTCGGGTCGGGTGCCAGGCCGGGTTCACGGACTCGGGCCGGGTGCCGGGCCGGGTTCGCGGATCCGGGTCGGATGCTGGGCCGGGTTCGCGGATCCGGGTCGCTGGGCAGGGTCCGGGTCGGATGCTGGGTGGACTCGGGTCAGGTGCCGGGTCGGATGCTGGGTGGACTCGGGTCGGGTGCCGGGTCGGGCGCTCGAGATGATCCGGAACGCTCGAGACAGGCTGGCACGAGCTGTCCCAGCAGATCCCGGGAAATCCGGGCAGAATCTGTGGATCGGTGCCCGGGCAGTTTTCTTTGGCGTGACAGATCCCGGATAATCCGGGCAGGTTCAGACGCGCGGCAGGGCACGACACGGCAGTGCAGGGCACGCGGCAGGGCAGGGCAAGGCTGCTCGGCACGGCAGGGCAGGGCAGGGCGGTGCGCGGCAGGGAGCGGCAGGGCATGGCAGGGCGCGCAGCAGGGCATGGCTGCTGGGCGCGTCAGGGTAGGGCGCGCGGTAGGGCAGGGCGGCGCACGGCAGGGCACGCAGCAGGGCAGGGCGGCGCGCGGCAGGGCACGGCAGGGCGCGCGGCAGGGCACGGCTGCTGGGCGCGTCAGGGCAGGGCGCACGGCAGGGCGCGTGGCAGGGCACGGCAGGGTGCGCGGCAGGGCAGGGCTGCTGGGCGCAGCAGGGCAGGGCGGCGCACGGCAGGGCACACGGCAGGGCGCGGCAGGGCAGGGCGGCACGCGGCAGGGCACGGCGGCGCACGGCAGGGCACAGCAGGGCACGGCGGCGCAGGGCAGGATTCCAAAAAAAAAAAAAATTTAGGGTTTTTGAGGTAGTGGCTTTGATACCATGTTAGAATGAAATAATGGGATCCTTGTATTTCACTTAAGGTTTAATCCCTTTATATATACAAATGTCTAGGAGTTACACGTGTAATACACTACACACATTATAAGATAACACATATAATCTAACAAATATAAAAATTTTCCTTTATTTATTACATGATCAAGACCCAATTCAACCACCCTCTCTTGCAAAGAACTGACTTCCTTAACATGGAACTTGTTGAAGAGGGTGATGCTACTTGAGATGGTGGACATGAGCATGACAGAAAGATCATCCATCACCATATAAGTTACCACCTCTTTCACAATCCCTCCACCCCCGCCGACGTAGTCCATCTCATATGTCATCCGTCATCGACAGCTGGGACAACGAGTCCCACTAACATCTGTGTAGTACTGTCTGCAGCTATGACCATCACTGCATGCTGCAGTTGTAATAGCAACTCTTCGGTACATAGAAGGACCTACCTAGCCAGAGCAGAGTGCTTTGTAGAGCCAATAAAGAGACAAGAGGGTTCAGATCCTCCTGGAGGGAGGCTTTGTTTTGGTCAGGTTGGATGTAAGTGTCACTGAAGCTCTTCAAGCCTTCATAGAGCTCTCTCAAGCTTCCAACCATGCATTCTTTAGGGATGAGCCTCACCACTGACCCAGCTGGAACTGGAAGGGAAAGTAGGCTGAATAAGAAGCCCACCACTTCTTTGCCTGCTTAAGCAAACAACACTTTGTTGGAACTTGGAAGTGTTGTCCACTAGAAGCTTCAGGCTGTTCTTGGTGGCCATGATGGATGTAATTATTGTCTGAGAAGGGTTTAGAACGCTCTAATAAAGCACATTGGAATGTGCGATGTAGTAGGGAAATCAAAATATATGTCCAAGATAAGCTGATCAGTTACATATAATGCTATGTGGGTGGTCCTCATGCCGAGAAGATTCTGTAACCAGAGAATCGAACCTGATAACCAATTAGCCAAATTGAGGGAGATTCTCTAATCTTACATATGAAAATAAAGGAATTCAAGGATTTTCTTTCAGATTTCCACATACCAAATTGGGAGATCCTCTCTTGCAACTGTTCATGGCCAATTTCGGGATGTATCCATTAAAGGGTCTCTCTCTCCTCAAACTATAAAACTGTCAAGAAATTTTAACATCCAAACAAGGGAGAAAAAAGAGTATATCTGGCATAAGCTACTCTCTTTCCAAATATAGAGTCCATTTTTATTTAACTGAGGGACAATAATTCATCATTCATCATCAATTTGTTGGAGCTTCAAACATATATAGCAGCGGGTCTTCAAATCAGTTCCAGTTTAGGAATTCAGAGAATCTTGAAACACTCAAAAGGTGATCATTTAAGATAGAGGGGATCCTCCTTCCAAACTTTGAACTATGAGACTTGAAATTGTTTAGATGATAATTGTTTTAGCCTCACGTTAATGTATATCTATTTACCATAGTTTGACAGATCCCAATATATTCAATCTTTTACTAAATTTATTAAATTTCATTACCAACAAATTAAAAAGCAACTATATACCAACTTTCTTTTATATTTATATTCACATCTAATAACCACTATAACCATTCAAACTCCTCAACCTTAGGAGGCAAAAAAAGGTTCACTGCATTTGATTTAACATGTTTCACTATACAGAGTTGAAACAAAAAAGTCACTCTTATAACACAAACATGCCTCTATCACACACAATAACGGACAACATGAGCATTGCTCCATGCAATCAAGGTCACAAGCCAACCAAAAAAGAGAAAAAGAAGAAAACTAAGGCCCATTCTAGCTCCACATGAGCATCATTTCTTGTTAACGAGGAATACATCAGTAAGAACCGTCTTCGATTGCAAGGACGCCCTCAACAACTTCAATCCCTAACACATACAAATCGACAATAATATAAATTCGTAGAAGTCCATGCAATTCATAAACTACCTGAATGTGTGTGTGTGTGTGTATAAATGTTACCTCATCCATGCCCAATTCGACCACCGTCTCTTGTAGAGAACTGACTTCCTTGACATTGAACTTGTTGAGGAGGGTGATGATTGAAATTGTCGACAGGGGCATGATGGCAAGATCATCCATCACCATATAAGTTACCCCCTCTTTCACAAGACCTCCGCTCCCATCCATCACTACATTCGAACTATTGCCGATGTTTTTCAGCTCATACGTCATCATACCTCGGCAGCTAGGACCTTGAGTACCATAAACATCTGTGTAGTACAGTCTAGAGCAGGTAGAACCACTACTGACACGGTTGAACAAACACTTCGGTTCACAAGAAGAAGATCTATCTTCAATGAGGAGAGTGCTTGATTTAGCTGATGAAGCGGATACAGGAGGGTTCAGGAAAGTCGCTTTTTTTTGGCCAGGTTGGATGTAAGTGGCACTCAAGCTCTCCAAGCTCCCATAGAGCTCTCCCAAGCTTCCAATTATGCACTCCTTTGAGAGGAGCTTCACGACTGACCCAACTGGAAGGGCGAGTAGTCCAAAGAAGAAGTCCGCCATTTCATTACCTGCTTCAGCGAACAACACTTTGTTGGACCTGGTGTCCACAAATAGCTTCAGGGTATGCTTCTTGGTGGCCATGATGGATGTAATTGACTGGCTGATTAGGTGTCTAGCTCTTTAGCAATTTATAAATGGAAATAGGAGAAAATATTACTTTCTCTTGATCTGTTACAATTCTCGAACCCTTTGTTTGGATCGGGGAATAAACAATTCTGGGGTTTATACTTAATCTAGAAACAGATAACTTTATCAATGGAATAAATGATTTTCTGTTTCATTGTGTTTTTTTTTTATTCTCATTAAAAAACGTAATAATAAAGTTAAGTTGTTTGGTTGATGAAGAATAAAATGTCAATAAGGTGTAAAAAGTTGATTTAACATGTGGGCCCTATTGATGTATAAGAGGTGATGATAAGTGATTTGATATAATGAGATATAATTTTTTTTATGTGATGGTGGGCCCCACCTTCCATGGGAATAGATAAGATAGGTATAAACTTATCACAGGGGTTACTAAGAATTGATATACTCTTTTATACTCATTTAAACTGGCATTGTAATACCATATTATACTATGTAAACAAACAACAATTTTTCTTATCCATTCTTATTCCACCCTTATACCACTTTCACCCCCCATCCAAACGGGGGGGATAGTGAAGGATTTAATGTTGGGGCATGGGAAACCTAAATAATCATCCTCAATAACAAGGTGAATTATGAAGGTATTAATGAAATATTATTAAAGTTGATCGCATTATGTGAATTATGAGTGGAGGATGGTATTGTTAAATGTATATATATGTTAGGGTTAAGGGTAAATTAGTCTTTTCCTCGTTTTTCTTTTTGTACTATAAATATTGGGTACAAATCCTAGTAATATTCTTGATTCATTCTCTTCAATTTCTAATTCTAACATGGTATTAGAGCTTGAATCCAATTTTTTTCTTTGATTTTTTGTTGGCGTTATTCTCCATTCGCGAGACCGTCGACGCTCCATTGTTCGTCATCCCATTCGTGTCACCTCGCAGCCCCGCCGCTGCCCCAAGTAGATCCACTGCCCCGCCGCTGCCCCGCGCAGATTCGCTGCCCATGACACAGCCCCGCCGCTACCACCCGCAGATCCGCTACCCCTGCCGCAGCCCTGCCGCTGCCCAGCGCCTCCTGAGCTAGAGCCGCGCCGCCTCGTGCTGCTCTGCCACCCTACCGCGCCGTCCAGCGCCACCCTGCCACGCCCGCCACCGTCTGTGCCCGGCCTTCCCACACGTCGTCCGCGCGCTGCCCGCGCATGCCAGCGCGTCGTCTCCGTGTCGCGTGATCAGCGCAGATCCGCGCTAATCAGCCCGGATATCTTGGGATCTTATCCCGGATCCTGTCACGGACAACATCCCAGATCTCCCGGCAATTCGTCTTGAGTCCAGACGCGTCAACGCGTCCTGGATTCAGCGCTTCGCGTGTGCCCGGCCCAGCACCTACACCTGCTCACGCACGGCCCAGCTGCCCGACCTAGCTCCACGCCTGACCCGGTTCCAACACCAGCTCCCGACCTGGATCTGCGACCCGACCTGGATCAGCGGACCGACCCGTTTCCGCGACAGTTTGCCGCTTCGTTATAGATCTTTCAGTATTTTCTTTATCCGGCCGCTACGGGCTCATTCGGACTTCAAATATAGTCATATTGGTACTCGTTTTGCTCAATTTTTTGTTTTGCACGTATCTATGACCTTATTTTCTTCATCCGAGACATATTTTTTTGTTATTCTCGTTGTTTGGCTATTATGGCTACGGATAACACTCAAATCATCGATGTCAAGTTTGATGGTAATAATTATGACACCTGGTCTATTAGTCTTGAGCTTCAATTTGATTATCGTCCTCTATTGGGTCATGTCACTGGCACCAATCCGGCTCCCGTACTTGAACCATCTCCACCGGGTTCTGATGAGACCACTATCAAGGCCAAAGATGAGGCATATACTAAGGCATTGTTGACATGGAAGGAGGCCGATTCTCGGGTGAAAGCCTATATTGCTTCTTCGGTTGTTCCAAATATCCGTAAACATTTGAAGCCGTTCATTACAGCCAAGGAATATTGGGACTTTCTTAAGAATTTCTACACGCAGACTGATGGTGCTCAGGAATTCTATCTACATCAGGCCATTTCTACTTCTTATCAAGGGGAGCTTTCTATTCGTGATTTTTATTCTCTTTTGTCTGATTACTGGGATCAACTCGCCTATGGATCCTCAGATGGAGGGTATTTTTCTGACACGCTATCGTGAGTATCGTAATCGTCAGCGATTATACCAATTCTTGATGCGTCTTCGTCTTGAGTTCGAGGCTATTCGTGCACAGATTCTTCATCGCTCTCCCAAACCGTCTCTCGATACGGTTCTTTTTGAGTTGGTTGCTGAGGAGACGCGTCTTCGCACTGCTGTCACTCCGCCTATCGTTAATCACAGTTCTGTCAATGTTGCACATCGTCAAGACAATCGCTACACCCGGGTCACTTGCTGTTATTGCAATAAATTTGGACACGTGCAATCTGAATGTCGTAAGCGTGCTCGTGATGGTACTCCTCTTGTTTATGTACCTCGCCCTTCAGCTCCTGGAGCACTTCCTCCAGCACCTCGTCCACTAGATCCTGCAGCATCTCGTGCCCCAGCGCCTCGAGCACCAGCACCTCGGGCACCATCTACAGTTCCACCACGTCGCTCTCAGTCTCGAACTGCAGCTGCTGTTGTATCTAATTTTTCTACTGATCCATCGGCATATTCTCTGTCTCATATCACTGAGAGTCTTGCGCAGCTCCATCTCCAACAACAGCAACTCCAAGATGTGTTTCGTTCCGTGACTGGTAGTGATTCATCTACTTCCTTTTCTGCTTCTACTGTGACTACAGGTAACCTTACTTCCTCATGGATTCTTGATTCTGGGGCTTCCCATCATATGACTTCTCAGGCATCCTTTATTAGTCGTCCTACTCGCTTGTTTCCCACTCCTGTTATTCGTACAGCAGATGGGACTCCTATGTCTGTGTCGAGTTCTGGTTCTCTTGCTGATCCTTCTCATCGATTTCAACTTCCTGCAGTTTTTCATGTTCCTGGCCTATCGTTAAATTTGCTTTCTGTTGGTTAAATTGTTGACCATGATTGTCTCATTACTTTTGATTCTTCTACTTGTTCTGTTCAGGATCGTCGTACGGGGAAGCAGATTGGGACAGGCTCTAGACGCGGTGGGCTCTACTACATGGATCATCTTCATATTCCTTCTTCTTCTGCAGCTTCTGCTCGCTTGATTTCCTCTTCTCCTTCCTCCTTTGATGTCTGGCACTGCCGTCTTGGCCACCTATCTCCTCCAAGACTTCGTTATCTAATAAGTACTGGTGTGTTAGGTTCCTTTTCAAAAACTGAGCTTCAACCATGTGTGGGCTGCAAGTTGGCAAAACACTTGGCTCTTCCATTTCCTACTAGTAATCACATTTCTGCTTCTCCTTTTGATCTAGTTCACTCTGATGTTTGGGGACCCTCCCCTATTCCTTAAAAAGGGGGAAACCGTTATTATGTTATTTTTATTGATGACTTTTCTCGCTTTATCTGGATATATTTGATGTATAGTCATTTCGAGTTGTTACCCATCTATAAATCTTTTGTTACAATGGTTGAAACTCAGTTTTCCAAACGCATCAAGGTGTTTCGCTCTGATTGTGGGGGAGAATATTGTTCTCGTGCTTTTCGTGATTTTTTATCCTCCCAAGGCACTCTACCACAACTTTTCACTCCTTATGCTCATCAGTAGAACAGGGTTGCTGAGCGTAAACACCGTCATATCCTCAAAACGACCCGGTCCTTACTCCTTTCTGCTTCTGTTCCTGTTCAGTTTTGGGGTGAGGCTGTTCTTACAAGTGTGTATCTCATCAATCGCACTCCTTCGTCTATCACTGCTGGCATCTCCCCCTTTCAGCGTCTTTATCATAGTCCTCCTGATTATTCTCGTCTTCGTGTTTTTGGATGCACGTGTTTTGTCCTACTTCCTCCTCTTGAGCGTACCAAGTTGTCTCCTCGTTCCACTATGTGTGTCTTTCTTGGGTACAGTAATGAGATCAAAGGATATCGATGCTATGATCCTGTTGCTCGTCGTCTTTCGACATCTTGTCATGTCACATTCTTTGAGAATCATCCATACTACGCTCTTTGCTCGCCTCCTGTTCCTCTTCCCCCATCCACGGTTGAGGAAGTCACATTTTTGGACTTTTCTATTCCTGATTTCTTGTCTTCATCTTCTGCTCCTCAGTCATCTATTCCGTCTATACCTGACCACTCTTCATTGTCAGTCCCATCTTCACCCTTGTCGTCTTCGTCAACCTCTATTCCGGATGATTCACGTGGGACGGTCCCGTCTACTCCTACACCTATTCTTGATGCTGCTTTGCACCAGTTGCTCCTCGTCGCAATCCACCTTGCGCCCGTCGACCTCCTCAACGACTTAGCTTGGTTGCCTCTGATTCTTTTTCTCCTAGTTTTCAGTGTTTTCTTTCAGCTGTTTCCACTCATTGGGAGCCCCAATCATATCGTGAGGCTGTCGGCATTCCAGAATGGGAAGGTGCTATGGCAGAGGAGCTTAGTGCATTACAACGCACTCATACGTGGAAAATTGTACCACTTCCTCCAGGGAAGACTCCTATCAGCTGTAAGTTTGTTATAAGATCAAAACCAACTCTGATGGTTCGATTGAGCGTCACAAGGCTCGGTTGGTTGCCCGTGGTTTCACTCAGCAGCATGGTATTGATTATGATGAGACATTTGCTCCTGTAGCAAAGATGACGACTGTTCGTACTTTGATTTCTGTTGCTTCTGTTCGTCAATGGCCCATTTATCAGCTTGATGTCAAGAACGCTTTTCTTCATGGTGATTTATCAGAGGAGGTTTACATGACTCCTCCTCCGGGTCTTCCTCATTCATCTGGTCATGTATGCCATCTTCACCGCGCTCTCTATGGTCTCAAGCAGGCTCCTCGTGCTTGGTTCGCTCGATTCACTGATGCTATCTGTGCTGCTGGGTTTGTTTCGAGTTCCTCTGATCCAGCTTTATTTGTTCACACCTCTGGTCCTCATCGTACTATCCTGCTGCTTTATGTTGATGACATGATCATCACCGGCGATGATTCGTCTCATATACAGTCTGTCAAGCAACATCTTCAGCGTCAATTTGAGATGAAAGATCTTGGCAAACTTCGATATTTTCTAGGCTTGGAAGTTGCTTCTGCTCCGCGTGGTTATCTTCTCTCCCAACGCAAGTATACTGCTGACTTGATCGACCGTGCCTGTCTGACTGATGATCGCATTTCTCCCACTCCTATTGAGCTTCATGCTAAGCTCCGGCCTGACGATGGAAACCACTTCTGATGTTACTCGTTATAGACAGCTTGTTGGAAGCCTCGTCTATCTCACTGTCACTCGTCCTGACATTGCCTATGCTGTGCATATTGTCAGTCAATTCGTCGCTGCCCCTCGTACTGTTCATTATGCAGCAGTTCTTCGGATTATACGCTATCTACGTGGCACTATATCTCGTGCTCTGCTGTTACCGTCTTCTTCTACTCTTGAACTTCACGCTTATACTGATGCTGATTGGGCAGGAGATGTCACAGATCGAAAATCCATGACTGGTATATGTGTATTTCTTGGTGACTCTCTTCTATCTTGGAAGGCCAAGAAACAAGAAATTATTTCTCGTTCGAGTGCTGAGGCCGAATATTATGCTATGGCATCTGCTACTGCTGAGGTTGTTTGGCTTCGGTGCCTCCTCTCTGACATGGGCGTCATTCTATCTGCGTCTACTCCTCTATATTGTGACAACAAGAGCGCCATTCAGATTGCTAGCAATCCAGTTTTTCATGAACGTACGAAGCACATCGAGATCGATTGTCACTTCGTTCGTTATCATTTTATTGCGGGCACTATATCACTCCTATATATTTCCTCCTCTTCAGTTATCTGACTTTATCACGAAGTCACATACACTTCAACGGCATGGTTTCTTGTTGAGCAAACTCTCAGTGTATGATCAACCATGAATTTGAGGGGGGGGGTGTTAAAAGTATATATATGTTAGGGTTAAGGGTAGATTAGTCTTTTCCTCGTTTTTTTTTTGTACTATAAATATTGGATACAAACCCTAATAATATTCTTGATTCATTCTCTTCAATTTCTTATTCTAGCAGGTATCACGGATGGATTTTGATTAGGTGATGGGAAGCGTAAGTGGTTCTTCTCTTACTTTGACTTAATTCATCACCTCCATGTTTAAAGTCCCCAAGCCTCCCAACCTCTTCGCACTCTGTCCCAACACACAAGATGTGCCTTCTTGTCATCTCCATTCTTCCGACACACAAGATGTTCTTTCTTGGCCTGTGATCGATATAGCGCACAGGTAGAGATGGATCAAAGAGAGAGAAATAGATTTGTTAAATGGGTTGGGGTGATTTTACACAAAAATATTTATTAGGGGGTAGTTTTATAGGTTTCAAAAAATTGATTGGGTGGCTTTCCTATCTGGGTGATTTTTTTATTAAATGGGGGTATAAATAACCATCCCCCTTGAAAAGTAGTCTTAATACATGAACAATATTATATATATATAGTACTAAGATATAAAGAGGAAGGAAGTGTACTAATTAGACGGGAACAATATGTTATGAAAGAGAGTGGGTGACTGGATGCAAACGCATTGAACTGGATGAACTCAATGCAGACGAAGATGATACATGAGCGCTTGTGTTTTTGGGTCAAACCCATTATGATGTAGGTTTCCTATCTTCCACAAGAGTAGGAGACCCCTGTGAGGCCCAACTTAGGAGTTTTACTCCCATTATATAAACACACAAAAACTTTTTCCAACCACCGATGTGGAACTAAAACCTTTTTCCCTCAATCACCAACCATCCTCTTCTTGTTTTTGGGATTACTTTGGACTCAATTTTTTCATTCATCCGCAAAACGGTTTTAAGAAAGTAAATATACTACGTTCATCACCTCGATGAGAGGAATACAATCTAATGTGTTTCCACTACCATTAATTAGTAGACCCCAAAGTGATTTTGTCCCAAAGATTGCTTGGTCAAAACCAAGTTTCCAACACTTCTCTACTTTAGCAAATCTACGAATGTCTCTAAACAATTAGTTGATTGGAAACAGAAGTAATTCATAAATATGGGCTTCTTCATCTCTTTTGCTCTGCATCAAATGTCTCTTAACTTGAGTAGTTTAATCATTTACCTAAGGAATTATGAATGAGGACGCTATCTCTATCTCTGTTTAAGAGTTAACAAATGACCTTCATGAACTTGTGGCCTCCAATTTGCTAGATTGCTGACATCATTAGCTTACTATTATTGCATAATTGGTGTATCTGCAATTTACATGATACATCATTATATCTGCAACGGTGCTGTGCTAGTAAAAAAATTCTTCTCTCTGGTGAATGCTCACTTTCTAGCTGACCTTTATTTGGCACATATCTATGCAGCAAGGCACAAGTGCCATGAATGGTCCAAGTCATCAGGAACTTATTGGGAAATCTATCATCGAATATTAATATAATCATTATTTTTTTTTGTTTGATAAATAAATTTGTATTCCTTGCAAAACTTATAAATGTACAAAAGTACTTTGAAGCTCCTCATATTATTTAATATTTTTGCATCCTCGTACATACATACACCCTCCTATTTTTTTTCATATTCCAGGAGCTCCATGTACAGGAACAGAGATAATCCTCCCTCTCCCCCCCCCCCCCCCCCTAAAAGTCTAGCAGACTAGCATGAACTTGCCCATTGTGCACAATTTGAACAGCAGTTCTTTTCCATGTTTATTTTCTTGTTTCTTTCAATTTCCATGGATCTTGGTGGGTTTCTTGTGCGTTTTTTTTTGTCAAATCACCGGTTCGGCTGTAGCCATCAGCGGCCCCACATGTATTGTGATGGGGTGTCAATTTGCCGCATCACAATATATGTGCCCATCAAACTTTTTTTTTTCTTTTAAAAAAAAAAATCTAAACCATTACTGTCGGCATGGCAACTCAGTCCATCAGTTATCCCAACACTCCATCAGCCCACCACCCTTTCTTGATTCTTTAATAGTTTATTTATTTATTTTTATTATTGATACACTCAATCTATTTTGCAGTCTCATACACTATGATAATATAGTATATATTGCGGTATCATAATGTATAACGTAAAAATAATTATCATTTTTTCAACGTATAAAAATACACTAATGTATTTCAATATATACTTCATTTCATATAACTGTATGTACTTCAATAAAAGAGTATATGATTTTATTTAAAAAAAATAGATGTGGATTGCAATTGGGGTTACAATGAGGGCTCGATATATCATTTTCCTTATTTTTTTTATCAGTTAATGTAAGTTGTTCTACTTTAAAAAAGATAATAGTAGATTTTTAAAAAAATTTAAAAAATTTATTTTTTTAAATGACACCACGGATTTAGACAGTCTGTAACATATTAATATTTTGACGGTTCTTCCACAGTTTCTGAATGGTCTTTCAATCTGCCATGTTTATTTCATGTATGCAACTCTACGCTTTGTTTTCCATATAATCTCACCATTTCTTGCTGTAGCTTTCATTTTTTTGTTTTTGTTACTGTTAAATGTCTTCCTTTTTTTCATTCTATTGAATATCTGAAAGTCATAGGTCATGTTTGGTTCGTGTTATTCTGGGATAAAATTTGATTCCATGTGATATTATCAGGAAAGTGTATAAAATCTAGTATTTAGTTGGTGGTAATCTTGATGGTAATTGTGGATCCTAATGAAATTAAAATAGGGTGGAATCAGATTCTCACCATTTGTGGTGATAATCTTAAATTCCATCATGAACCATAAATTAGATTACTAGTATACCATTTACAAATTAGTAAAATTACTTGTACATCCCTTTTAAAATAAATAGCATCCTCTTTTTTTTTTACCCACCACCCATATAATATGTTTATATTGTCATTTTGATTTTTTAACTAAAAAATTCTGTTATAATTTTTATATATGATGTGAAAAATCTTATATGTGTATTAGTTATTAATTTATGTTTTTAAATTCAGTTTTTAATTTTGTAGATAGGTTTAGATATTATTATAATTGATATAATATGTGATGTGTGATGTAGGTTTAGGCATAAAAACATACATTAAATATTAATAAAAAATTACTCTTTTTTATTACTATTGTGATATGGGTAATTTTTTTTTTTTTTGCAAGTTTATATATGACAATAAGGGTATTTTAGACATTTAAATTAAATTCCTTATCATTTTCTATGTATGAATCAAACACTGAAAAATAATTCTTTGAAGAAATTCACTAGTGAACCAAACACTCTGATGAAATCAGAATTCCTGATAAAATAATTCATGATAAACTGATTCCTAATAAAGTAATTTCATCAAAAAAAAATAAAATGACAAGAATCAAACGGGGCCATATTATCAACATTCTATTGTTCCTGTTCTATTTTCAGCAACTATTTACTACACACGTGTCAGACGTGATTTTTTTAAAAAACATTATTTATGATTATTGCATTGTTTTGATTATAATAATTAAAAGCGTGTTTTGATGGATTTAATTGTGACAAGAGATAGAAATGAACATAAAAATAATAGGTTGTACACATAAATCGAATTACATGACCCGTTAATTGTCAAACTGTAGAATTTATAAATGTAACTAAACAACATTGAAATCGCAACCGTACAACTTATGAACCAAATTGTCTAACATAAGAATTGAACTGTACAACTATTAATTGAACTGAATAACCTAGTAATGACTGCAAACAACCTATAAATTGAACTGAATAACTTAGTAATGAAATTGCGCGCGTGCGCGCGCGCGCGCACACACACATATATATATAATTTCATATGTATTAAGTATTTTAAAATATTATACAAGGCTATAATTGGTTATGGATATACAAACCATTCATGAGGACTATTTTAGAAAAAAAAAAAAACTTAAATACCCTTGGAAATTTTTTTTGGTAAATTCTTAAAAAAAAATAAATTAAAGACTCTTGAAAGAAAATAGAAAACTTAGAAACCCACTTTTTTTTTTAAAAAAAAAACTATAAGTGATCAAAGAAAACAATACATGAATAAAAAAATTATAAATAATCAAATAATTTTTTTTGGTTTTGTTAGTCCACGTGAACCACACCGGGGAGGGGGAGTCATTGAGCAGACCCGACTTTGGGTATAGGCTCAATTGCCAGCTGCCTAGGGCCCCACTCCGAAAAGGGCCCTGAATATTATTTATGATTATT
>JAUJYN010000103.1:95560-124497 GCA_030737835.1 Acorus gramineus
TTACCGAGTCTATTAATCCTTAGGAGAATCCCGCTTTTTAATGAATCAAAATGACAAATAACAAATGCACATGTCTAAGAACTATTTTAGGATTAAGAGCATAAGCAATCATAATGAAAATGGAGTGTAAATTATTTTATCTAGTCAGTACAAAAATAATTATCCCAACTTGATCTGTTCAATACACACAAGGTGTATTAGCACAATCACCCAAAAACCTATGAACCGACCTTTCATAGTCAAGATAGACTACGTAAGATGAATTGCACTACAACCTTTATCCAATGGATTATCTAAGTCCATCTAAAGTTGTGAACCTCAACTTATAATTCACAGGGAACCAATAATCTGATTTTCCGTGTGTAAGCCGAACTCTACACACTAGATTATCTACAGTGTAAATTAAAGGACTAAATTAAAACAAGCTCAATATTTCAATCAATATAATACAAGCATTTACCAATAATAATTCTCATCAAAATGTTAAGACCATCTTAATAATAGAATTTATTACATAAGTCATGGCTTTTAGGACACCACTCCAACAAAATCCTCTACAAAGGACCCCAAAATTCTCCATAAAAAAATATATCCGACTACCTCAAACTCCATACACTCCATCTCTCATTTGATTACCAACTTAGCTAACAATAAATTAATTTTTTTTTCTGTTTACAATATTTAAATTTTTTATTTTGGGTCGATGATTTATTTATTGTTTTTAAGATTTTTCTCAATGAATATTTTAGGTTTTTTCATTTTTCATTTTAATTATGTTTTTTTTTACTATAACAAGTGAATTGATTCATTCATTCATAGAGAAGTGAGTCCTCTCCAACACGAAATCAAGATGAAAAAGGAGAAAAAAGGAACCTAGAATTAGTTTTTCTATGTTTTCATCATGTAATTAATTATTTTTGTGGATTAGTAAATTTTTTTTGGTAAAAAAAAGAAATATGCTCAATCAATTTCTTTTGAATTCATAATTTTTGCATTTTTTGAATTCTAATTAGATAGGTAATAGGTTTTACATGATTTTATATGTATATATTATTTGTGTAGAGGGTCGCCTTGTTAATGTTTTTTTCTACTAATTAGAACACATGCATATAATATAGGATTCTCTTAATGATTGGGATGATTTGGAAGGTTCAATTAATTAAACTTGTATATTAACATTACAGTTTCTAGATGTTAAATTGTAGAATTTAAAATCTTATTTTTTTTGTCATGAAGATGACACAATGTGAAATTATATTGATATAGTTTGTGTTTTCAAAATTGGCAGAAAGGAACCTTTGGTGGATTTTTTTGTTTTACTTTAGTGTTAAATTTTATGATTTATATATACCTCATTTAATTAGATATAATATGTTGTTTTTATATGTATTAGATTTACATATCAATGTATTTACCCTTTGTAACATTGTATTCATAAAGCATATATTTGTTTAATGATTATTAAGTTTTTCACTTCTTCTACCTTGCCAATGCCTTAGCTATTTTTTATTTTGTATTTTTGGTGTTTCTGCTCGTATAGGCAAAATACATATGACAAAAAATCAAATATATTTTTATTCGATCAAGCTTGTCATTCTAATAAGTTTCAATTTTTATTTTATTTATATAGTTAAATTCACCTCTTGTTTATATCAATTTGGAATTTTATTTGGTTCTTAATGTTTGATGTTGTAAACCTATATAACATGAAATTCAAGTTATAAATAATAAATTTCCAACTACAACTAAAAGTAATGAAAATTTAGACCTATATAACATGAAGTTCAAGTTATAAAGAATAAATTTCCAACTACAACTAAAAGTAATGAAAATTTGTTTTAGTTTATTTATTATTATGTAGTTGACTTTTATGGCATTGTTCTTCATTAATTTTAGTTAATAATTATTTAATTTTATGTAATTAGCATTATGTTTTTATTTACATATATAATTGAAAATGTTATACCACGTGCTTTGGCATGCGCAAGATAACTAGCATTTATATTATATAAATATATAAATATACATGTATATATATATTTTTGGAGGTAATCCAAAGCTAGGACCAGCTCCGGCTTGTAGAACTTGAAATTTGATCCAATTTTTATCAATGATCACGTTTTCGAATGGATTTGGTGGTTTTTGGAGGGGATGGAGAGGCAGACGTAGCTGATGACTTCATCGGAGAGCATCTTCTCTGTCTGCCTCCGTCTCAACGAGTTCAGATCGCCTCCGGAGCAGAAATCCATGGTGAATCCAACGATCCGATCGGAGGGTGTGTGTGTGTATATATATATATATATATATATATATATATATATATATATATATATAGTGAAATGATAAGATGTGGTCATCATACCCTCTTCCTTAGGTGTGGTCACCATGTCATTATCATCCAATTAAATGGATTTTAATCAGATGGTTAAAATAATCACCTATGAAATCACATATATCCCTATAAATCGTGATCCCTCTTTTTTCTTCACACAATCTCCCTATTTTTCTCTTGTGATTTTTTTTATGAAATATCTTCTCACCATCCGATTAAATGCACCTCAATTGTACAGTGATTATAAGGTGACTGCATATTAAAATGAGGTATGATGTGCGCACCACATCGCCTATATATATATTAATATATATATATATATATATATATATATATATATATATATATATATAAATGTGTGTGTGTGTGTGTGAAGTCTATATATATATATATATACACACACACACACATACACATTTGTATATTTATATCATCTAATATATATATTGGTGTGGAGGTAAAAATCCACACCATGTTAGAAAACGGCACGTGTTATGCCAAGACGGATATGAGCCGAGTCACTTAGAGTCCACAGATCCGGATCTGAATCCAAGCTGTCATGATGACACTCACGGCCACGTTGCATGACTAGATCCAGGGTCTAGTTGAACAGTCAGACACCTCGTGAGCAAATATCACCCCGAGTAGTTAAGACATGATCAGGTTAGAGGCCTAGTCAGACGACCTTACTTCTCTCGAACGAGCAGGAGAGACGCGACCAGATAAGGGGTCTGGTCGGGTGATCTTCCACCTTGCAGATACACTTAAAGGGGTAACAGACGAATGAGCAGGCCAAAGGGCCACGAGCAGAACAAAAGAAACTGTGAGAAGACCATAAACGCCTGTAACTGTCAGGCGGACAGTTGAGGCCCATTAATTGCGCAACGTGGACAATTAGTGTGTCACGCCCCAGGGCGGCCGTCCCCCGGACGCGGCAAGTGTATATAAAATATCAGAATCTACACAGGAGGTCAATAATATATCATACACAAACAACCAGAATGACACACAGACAACAAAGGGGCTGACATGATATATACACCAAATGCGGAAGCAAAAGACTGAATCTGTAAATAAACATACTACAGACTCGATACTCAATCATCTGTCCTGTGAGAGCCAATATACACAATACAACTGAATATATACAAACGCGTGCCAAGCACGGAAATAAAATACATACAGTCAAGAAGGGATGCTGATAGCCTCTGGCACTCGCGGAACGTAGCGCTGCTCCGCTACTGAAGAAATCCCTCGGAAAGCTCCAACTGCTCCTCCGGCTCTGGCTCAGTGACAACTGGGGAAAACATATGCGAGGGGTGAGCCACACGCTCAGTGAACAGCACAACCCATGCATCACAGACAATATTGACCACAATTCAATCTTTATAATCCACAATCTCTTATTAACAACCACAAAATGGTAACAAAAGTCAAACCAGTGGGTCGCTCAATCGCCGACCCGCTACACCCTCACCCTCACCCTCACCCTTCAATGGGTGACTTAGGATTTTGGGACTGATAATCATCCAATCACAACTCCAGTGGGTCGCTCATCGCCAACCCACTACACCCTCACCCTCACCCTTCAATGGGTGACATAGGATTTTGGGACTGACTAGGCTGTTGGTCACCCTTGGTCCACCGGTAGTCTCTCCTCCACTCCGTAGGCCGCTTGGCTATCACCCACAACTTCAGCACAGTCCGTCACAAATATCGGGAGGCGCCTACTGATGGGAGCCCTCACCCACAACTTCAGCACAGTCCGTCACAAATATCGGGAGGTGCCTACTGATGGGAACCCTTGGAAGGGACGGCCTTTCTAACGCTGGGGCAGTCTCTACCGGATCCAACGAAGGGAAACAGAACAGCCTATCCATACGCATATGATCCACTCGGATCCGCCGACTACGCATCTCTACAATTCTAATGTCCTGAATTCCTCAGAATTCCTCCAGGGCGCATAACCAGGATGCGGGGAACATGTACAATAATAGCAAGGTTGGAATATCATTGGGGGAAAGAAACTTGGGAGGGCAGCATGAGGTCCCGATACAGGACATTCCGACAACTAAACAAGGAACACGGAGCACCCTAACCCGGGTCTCAATGTTGACCTCGCAAGGCCCCTCCCTATAATATTATCTAAAGCATGTAATTTACCATATACTAGCATTTAATTTAATAAATAAACTAGTAGGACACATGCATAGGCCAAGGCTTCCTAGCAGGAACAGGGGACATGATGCATGGCTCATACACATATCCTAAGGGTACAAGTCCCTAATATACAGAGACTAGGGGTAGCATGCATTCTACATTTCAATCATGCTCGCATGGAATATACATTACGACAGGTTAATATAAATCCATGGTGCCCCAGGAGAGGTTGGTATACGCCCAAATGCGTATAACGCCTCTCTACTGGGTTGGATTGTCCCACTCACCGGAATCCGGGTCGTCGCGCGACCGTCCGTCAAGATCTGCAAGACAGGCATTTATACGGTGAGTTAAAATACATAAAATACTCAAAATACACAATAACAAACACCCAACACTCGGGCAAACGTGCATACGACTCGCACGCACGCTAGCCCGAGCACCCCGGCAACCCCCCGCACGGCCACCCGCGATCGGGTGCACCGCCGCGCCTCAGCCCGCGCACCCAGGCGCACCGCCGGCCCCTGCCCGCACGCCCGGACCAGCAGCCGAGCCGCTCGGGTGCACCGCGCGCCCACTGCACCCCAGCGCAGCAGCCCGCGCGCACCCGCACGCCCCGCGCCGGCCCGCGAGCAACCTGCA
The DNA here is from genome assembly GCA_030737835.1 of Acorus gramineus. NCBI lineage: Eukaryota > Viridiplantae > Streptophyta > Magnoliopsida > Acorales > Acoraceae > Acorus > Acorus gramineus. Next base: position 100,695 of record JAUJYN010000103.1, read on the forward strand.
CGCCCCGCGCGCAGCGCCTTGCCCCCCGCGCGCACCCCGCGCGCACCACCGCTGCCTCGCCGCGCCCCGCGCTCAGCTCGCCCAGCACCTCGCGCATAGCTCCTCCCGGGTGCACCCGCGCGCAGCACGCCCAGCGCCCGCACGCCCAGCACACCCGCGCGCCCAGCACCCGCACGCCCAGCACGCACGCCCGCGCACGCACGCCCTGCTGGCCACTAGCTCCCCCCGAGCGCACGCCCGCGCGCGCCCAGCCTGCCGCGCTGCTGTGCTGCTGCCGGTGCTGCCTGCTGCCCGAGACCACCTCCCACCTTACCCGAGCACTCCTACCACCACCCACCGACCTCCGACCACCACCCCAGCCCTCCGACGGCCACCCACAGCCGCCGACCTCCACCCAACCCCAAACCCCCCCCCTATCAAGCATCTAAGCATGAAAAAGAGGGAAAGAAGACTTACCGAGGGGAGGAAAGGATGTCCAGTAGCTCTCCGCGCACCGAAACTCCTCTCCAAGGGCTTCCACCACCGAGGTCAACTCCCACCTCCGAAATGGCTCCGATCAGAGGAGAAAAGAGGGAGGATGGGGAGGCTAGGATCGCCGGAATCGGGATTTGAAGGCACCGGGCCCGATCTACACTTCTTGTGCTTTAGGTTTTTGGGTTTGAGGGGTCTAAGGGCTTCAAAAGGGAGAAAAAGGAGAGAGAGGAGAGAGGGAATGATTTGGTAGGGATGATGAATAGTGCATCTCACTTTTTAGATCCCACATATATATAGTAAGTCACTTAAAAACCCGGATACGCCCCGGAACTGCAAAATTTCAAAAACGTTACCGGAATTCAATGAAATTTTCGTGAGAGGCTTAAAATGGCACCAGGACACCAAATATGCAGTTAGATTTCCAATCGGAGTCCTCTAACTCAGGACGATAGCTAACAGTCCAAAAATTAGCGGTTCCGATCGAAAACCGAAAAAATGAAAAACTGCCAGAACGCTCCAACGGTTACCAGCAGGTTAAAAGTGACACATATATAACAAAGTGGGCACGGTGTGTTTCATTAACACATGGGGGTTTATACCAAAATCGCCTACTAAGTGTTTAACGGAGAGACGGTTATAACAGCCAAGGGAGAGTGGAAGCGGCAATCTAACTGAGGTGGTCCTATAAAAAAGAAAGTAACTCATGCAGCTAAGGTATCGAATTAAATCTCATTTACTATTTTCAAGCCACCAAAAATTTAAGTGAGTTTTATATTAAATCCTCGACTGATACATCTCTTCAGAGGCTCTTTGGCTGGCAGTACACTAATGTCCCCTTGATTTCTTTATGAAGGAAGGCTCCGAAAACAGATAGTTTAACTGAAGGGGAAAATATCCTCGTCAATTGGGTATTTTTAAAAATATATATTTTTTCTATTGTAATACAAGCATTATCAAATACATGATTGAGAATGTGAATTTCAATCTTATTTTTTAAATCATGTTTCTTATTAAATAGATTAACATAATTGACAATCCCAATCCATTTAAATTTAAAATATGAGAATTTAAAGTAATATAATTCCACTTTTCAACCAAAAAGGGTTGTCTGGTTCCTTTCCTACGTGGCTCCAAATCCAATAGAGATAAAGCAGCCATATCAAATTTCCTTTCCTACGTGGCTCCAAATCCAATAGAGATAAAGCAGCCATATCTAAAAATTTGAGGCTGCTACTCTCTCAAGAGCCCCACCCAAACAAAATTGTAAAAAAAAGAAGAGTACAATCAATGGAAGATTATAAAATGTGGATTTCTCTCATTTCCAAACCTTCTGTCCTCTTTTTAGAGTCTCTGTTACATGGATTGCCTTCTTTTTGGTCAACCCATCCTTCCCCACACAGTGATCATCTCATCAAGGTATGCGAACATCGAAAGAAACTCTGGGCGTGTTTAAAATTTCATCTTTTCCCTGGTATGGGTGTGTTATTTTTGTATTGATTCTTCTCTGTTTCAGCTACCAAAGAAACTTCACTTGTTTGCATGGTGTTGGATATGGGTTGAGGCGAACAGGGTCGTTGAGCTATGGATGTTTTGCGGTCGGTGGAGATGAAATTGGAGGTGGGGAAGTGAATCAAGTGATTGATGGAGGGACTATGAAGGGGAAAGATAATGGGTCTCTTTTTGATGGGTCTGTTGATCAGTCTGTTGTTTCTTCTTTTGGGACTTTGGATGCTGAGATTACTACAGATACCGTTGGTTTCTTTGTTAGCGATATGGAGGGCGATCCCGACTGCCCGTCGGACGGGTTCTCCTCCATCGATCGGGTGGTCGATGCGCTGCGAGAAGGAAAGGTTGATTCTTTACTTATCAATTCCTTGTATTCAATTAATTCTTGGTGATTTGTATGCATAGTTTGGGCATAAAAATGATCTGCTTGAAATTTGATTGGCATGGTTTCAAAGAATAAAAAGATGCACTTTTTACAACCCAATGTGGATTTTCAGTGGTTGTTAGGGGAGAGTGGATCAAATAATTTTTGTCATCCGTATCTTTTACATTTTGATGATTTAGTTCATTGAGCCGGTTCTCATGTGTTCAATCACATGAGATTCCCTTTTTAAACATCTTAGCAGTGATGTATTTGTCAAATTTCCTAACAGATGCGATGACATGAGATATGGCTGGACATATTGTCTTATTGTAATTCATGTTCAGAATTTGCAAAAATCTAATCTATTGGGTGCTGGGTTTGCTCATAACTATTCTTCAATTCTCCAGTTTGTGATTGCAGTAGACGATGACAATGGCGATGGTGGTGGGGATCTTATCATGGCAGCATCGCTTGTGAACACAAATGCTGTTGCTTTTATGATCAAGCATGGTTCTGGGATAGTTTCTGTAGGCATGTTAGAAGAGGATGTGGAGAGACTGAGGCTTCCTATGATGTCTCTTATCAGTGACATTGAAGATTTGTCTTCTTCAGCTTCCACAGTAACAGTGGTATGTGTGGATTCATGTTTCATGAATTGGTCATTTTTAATAGGTGGACATGTTATGTTGTCTTATAGTAATTTATGTATGCTTTTTTTTACATTGCTAGGATGCAAAAACAGTCACATCTACTGGAGTGTCAGCCGCAGACAGGGCTAATACAATTCTTGCACTTTCATCACCTGACTCCAAACCGGAGGATTTTAAAAGACCAGGCCATGTATTTCCTCTAAAATACAGAAATGGTGGTGTTCTGAAGAGAGCTGGTCATACTGAGGCTTCGGTTGATTTGGTTACTTTGGCTGGGCTTCGTCCTGTGTCTGTTTTATCTACCATTGTTGATCCAGAAGACGGATCCATTGCAGGTTTGCCCCAGCTAAAAAAGATTGCTGAGGAAAATGGATTGCCTATCATCTCCATTACAGATCTTATTAGGTGAGCTTGTTGTAATGATAAATGTCAGATTAAACATTGTTTCCTGACATCCATATGCATTCTGTTTGCAGATACAGAAGGAAGAGGGAGAAATTGGTCGAGCGGACAGCTGTTTCCCGTCTACCGACAAAGTGGGGCATATTTCAAGTGTATAGCTACCGTACAAAGTTAGACGGAACAGAACATATAGCTGTAGTAAAGGTATATATATGATACTTGCTTTGTATATCTATTTAATCATAAGTTTTAATTAGCATATTTCCTTTTGCTAGTGTGGATCTCTAATGTTATCAAATCTTTTTTATCTTACTTGCGTATCCAATTTCATCATCTTTTGATTTTCATGCTTGTCACTCAAATGTCGTCTATAGTCAGAAAATTTAGCCAAAACTTCTCTTGCCTTCATATCATATTCATTAAACACATATGCATGGATTCACCTTGATATAATATGGGCCAAACCAATAAAAAATCCCTTTATTTAACTATAACTTAATAGACAGTAATCAAATCATTTTTGACTTGTGGGTGATATCACATTTTCATTAACGCAAGCATTATTTTCTTCAGATTACTTGTTAATTCTCATCTACAGCCTGATTCAATATAGATGATGAATAATTGCAGGGAGATATTGGAGACGGACAGGATGTCCTTGTAAGAGTGCACTCTGAATGTCTGACCGGAGACATTTTGGGATCTGCTCGGTGTGATTGTGGAAACCAATTAGCTTTAGCATTGCAATTGATCGAACAGGCTGGTAGAGGAGTGCTTATCTACCTTCGTGGTCACGAAGGAAGGGGTATCGGCTTAGGTCACAAACTACGTGCATACAATTTGCAAGATGAAGGACATGACACAGTTGAAGCTAATTTAGAACTTGGGCTGGCTGTTGATGCTCGCGAGTATGGCATAGGAGCTCAGGTTAGTTAGCCTTTTCATTCGTTATCATTGTTTCAGCTCAGATGCTGACTCAATACCTTCAAATTCTCATAAACTGATTGGATTCTTTGATAATAACTGAACAGATGCTGCGAGACATAGGAGTGCGAACAATGCGCCTGATGACTAACAATCCATCCAAGTTTATTGGTCTGAAGGGTTATGGTCTGGCTATCGTTGGGCGCGTTCCCGTCATATCGCCTATAACGGAGGACAACAGGAGATACTTGGAGACGAAGCGGACAAAGATGGGTCATGTTTATGGTTCAGATTTGCCAGGTTTCTTACCTGGAATCCCTGGTCCTGATTTATCTAGTACTGATAGAAACAAAGAGAACTAATTTGGCAGGGAAAGCTTTGGTTCTTGAAGCACGTACAAGTAGCTGATTTATTCGTTTCATACCAATTTAACACTTTACCCGGATCATGGAAATTTAGTTTTTCAAATTGAGAAATCATGAAATGAACAACAACATCTGCCAATTGTGAATATATATAGCCATCGGAGATTGATCTGAGTCAAACTTCTGATGCAGAACGGGTGGCGGACGCGTTCCAAGAGCGATGAACCCGAAAGGGTCCATTTGAGATTTCCAAATATTTACAGAAAAACCGGCTAGTAGAAATATGGCGCCCCGAACTCGGAATCGCCTGAAATTTTTACTGGAGGTAGATATCGAGGAGATCTACAAAAGTTGTCGCTATGCCACAACACGCGCTTATTTTTCCATTTTCCCATTTTTCGGCCCTCAAAATGGCCTTTTTGCTATTTTTAGTAACATTTTAGATTCTGCATATCTCCTTCATAATAATCCGGATTTGACTGAAATCAAATCCGAAGATCTTCTAAGATCCTCTAGAGTTAGTTATAACAAATTTTCATTTTTGCTATTTTTAGTATAAAAGGGATATTTGTAATTTAGGGTTAGCAGTTTTATAATATATTTCTGAGTTTTATTATTCTCTTTGAGAATTGTGGTTTGTTGAAGGATCTCAACGCTTGTTGGATCTTTGTTTTAGTTTTTCGCTGCGTTAGGTGGTATCAGAGCGAGGATTTGCCTTGTTGTGATGGCAAATAACGGAGGGGGAGACGACCAATCTAATGACGCTGGTCGTGGATTGGAGGATCTGTGGAAGGCGGTCGAAGAACAGCGAGATCAAATGCAGGAGATCCGTACGATGATCGCTGGCCTAAACCTCAACGCCAACAACAGGCATCCTGAAGGTGATAGGAGACGCGCCGAGGGAATTGCCCAAGGCCGACCTATTGCTCAAAACACCGTTCGACGTCCCAATCGTTATCAACCTGATGATGAGGAAGACTCGGATGATGAAGGTGACGGGTTTCAAGTATATCAGCCGAGAGGGCGGCGTATGGAACACAATGATTACCGATTGAAGGCAGATATCCCGTACTTCAATGGTAATATGCAGATCGAGGATTTTCTCGATTGGATCTCAGAGGTCGAAAGATTCTTTGAGATGATGGAGGTCCCGAAGAAAAGATGATCAAATTGGTGGCTTTTCGATTGAAGAGCGGTGCAGCCGTTTGGTGGGATCAACTCCAGAAGACTCGGCAGCGACAAGGGAAGGCACCTATTCGTTCATGGAGGCGGATGAAGCCACTAATGTTGGAACGATTTCTTCCACCAGATTATGAACAATATCTATTCCAACTATATCAGAACTGTCGCCAAGGTAATCGATCGGTATTTGATTATACTGCTGAGTTTTTGAGGCTTTCGGATAGAAATAACATCGCAGAAACCGATGGACAACGTGTGGCCCGATACCTTAACGGGTTAAAGCCTTGGATCCGAGATCGGATTGGCTTACACGTGGTGTGGACCATCGAGGAAGCCAATAACATGGCGCTGAAGGCAGAACTCATGGACCAGAAACCCGGAAGTTCGTCAAACTTTCGCAGAAGCAACCCAGATTCTTTCCCTTCCTTTGACAAAGGAAAGGGTCTGGCATCTCAAACTCCGTTCAATCAGACGAGAACTCCATCCAAGGGTGCGAACAATGAATCAGGTGGTTTCAATCAAACCACTGTTCCAGCAAATCGTACTGCACCAAAGAATCCAAACCCTTATGCTAAGCCTATACCAGGCAATTGCTATCGGTGTGGAAAGCCAGGACATCGTTCTAACGTATGTCCAGAACGCAAGACCGTGAATCTAGTAGAAGAAGGCGACAATGATGATGTGGGAGATGAAGAATTTGATGAAGATCTTACATATGAGGGTGCTGAGTTCGCGGAGGAGGACGGAGATCGAGTCAGCCTTGTCGTACAACGATTGTTATATTCTCCGAAACACGAGGACTCCAATCAACGACACACTATTTTCAGATCTTGTTGTTCCATCAATAAGAAGGTCTGCGATTTGATCGTAGATAGTGGGAGCTGCGAAAACTTTGTGGCGAAAAAGCTGGTGGATCACATGAAGTTACCAACAGAGAAGCATCATACCCCTTATTCTATAGGCTGGATCAAGAAAGGACCGACGGTGAAGGTAACAGAAATTTGTAGAATTCCTATTTCAATTGGTAAATATTATCAAGATGAAGTGCTTTGCGATGTGGTGGACATGGATGCTAGCCATGTGTTGTTAGGGAGACCCTGGCAATATGATGTTGACATCACTTATAGGGGACGAGACAACACCTACATGTTCTTTTGGAAGTCACATAAAATTGCGATGGCTCCCTCAGGACTTCAACCAGCAGACAAATGCCATAAGGTCGATGGTCGATCACTATTGACAATCGCCGAATCCGAAGCAGAGTTCATGGCAGATGCAAGGGAAGCAAAGGGAGTCTATTGTATGGTTGTTAGATCTCTTGTGGTGGAAGAACGAGAAGAAATTCCAACGGTGATATCCCCTAGCATTAAGTCATTACTGGAGGATTTCAGAGAACTTGTTTCTGAAGAATTACCTGATAAGCTACCACCATTGAGAGATATTCAACATCACATAGATCTTATTCCTGGAGCAAGTTTGCCTAATCTGCCCCATTATCGGATGAGTCCGAAAGAGTGTGAGATTCTGAGAGAACAAATAGAAGGTCTGCTACAAAAGGGGTTCATCCGTGAGAGCATGAGTCCTTGTGCCGTTCCTACCTTGCTGGTACCCAAGAAAGATGGAAGTTGGCGCATGTGCGTGGACAGTAGAGCCATCAACAGAATCACCGTCAAGTACCGATTTCCTATCCCCCGTTTAGACGACATGCTGGACATGTTGGAGGGCTCGAAGCTGTTTACAAAGATCGATTTACGCAGCGGGTATCATCAGATTCGGATCCGACCTGGGGATGAATGGAAGACGGCGTTCAAAAACAAGGATGGATTGTATGAGTGGCTGGTGATGCCTTTTGGTCTGTCTAATGCACCTAGCACCTTCATGCGCGTGATGAACCAGGTATTACGACCTTTTGTGGGTAAATTTGTTGTGGTATACTTTGATGATATACTCATATACAGTCGAGCTGAGGAAGAACACCTAGATCATGTGCGTCAGGTGTTAACGGTTTTGCGAGAAAATCAATTATTTATTAACCTGAAGAAATGCAATTTTATGACTAGTAGCCTCTTATTCCTGGGATATATAGTATGTGCTGAAGGAATTCATGTAGATGAAGAGAAGGTGCGAGCAATCAGGGAGTGGCCTACACCTAAGACCGTTGGAGATGTTCGGAGTTTCCATGGTCTTGCCACTTTCTATCGACGATTTGTTCGGAACTTCAGTACCATTATGGCGCCGATTACGGAGTGCATGAAGAAAGGAAAATTCCTATGGGGTGAAGCCGCAGAAAGGAGTTTTGCATTGATCAAGGAGAAATTATGCACCGCGCCAGTCCTTGCTCTGCCCAGCTTTGAGAAGATATTTGAGGTGGAGTGCGATGCTAGCGGCGTCGGCGTAGGTGCTGTTCTTTCACAAGAGAAGAGGCCGGTCGCGTTCTTTAGCGAAAAGTTGAGCGAGGCACGACAGAAATGGAGCACATATGATCAAGAGTTTTATGCCGTGGTGCGCGCCTTGAAACAATGGGAACATTATTTGATTCAGCGAGAATTCGTGATATATTCTGATCATCAAGCCTTAAAGTTGAACAACCAGAAACACGTGGACAAGATGCACATCAGGTGGTCTACTTTTCTTCAAAAATTTCCTTTTGTTATTCGTCATAAATCTGGTGCTACTAATAGAGTTGCTGATGCATTGAGTCGTCGAGCCAACGTATTGATGACGATATCCCATGAGATCGTGGGCTTCGAGTGCTTGAAGGATTTATATGCTGAAGATGATGATTTTAAAGACATTTGGACTAAGTGCGGACAGAACCAGGCCGTTAATGATTTCCACATCACTGACGGATATCTATTTCGAGGGAATCAATTGTGCATCCCAAGATCTTCTCTGAGGGAGAAATTGATTCGTGATTTACATGGTGGCGGCTTGAGCGGACATTTGGGCAGAGACAAGACCATTACTAGTCTAGAAGAGAGGTATTTCTGGCCTAAGTTGAAGAAAGATGTCGGGATCGTTGTTAAGAAGTGTTACATCTGTCAAACCTCCAAAGGTCAGTCCCAAAATACTGGTCTTTACATGCCTTTACCTATTCCTAATGGTGTTTGGGAAGACTTGTCTATGGATTTTGTGTTGGGTCTTCCTCGTACCCAAAGAGGCGTAGATTCTGTGTTCGTAGTGGTCGACAGGTTCTCGAAGATGGCTCACTTCATCCCATGTCACAAGACGTCAGACACGTCTCATATTGCGCGATTATTCTTCCGCGAGGTAGTTCGTTTACATGGAGTTCCTCAGTCCATCACTTCTGATCGTGATACGAAATTCCTTAGTCATTTTTGGGTGACATTGTGGAAGATGTTCGATACTTCATTGAACCGTAGCAGTACTGCACATCCCTGTCGGTGTTGGATTTTGACACGGCGTTGGTCGTGAATCCAGGTTCCTTCAAGTTTGGTTCCGTCACGCACACGGCGCTTCGAATCACCACCTGATTGATCGTCCAAGGTTACCCGACTGCTTCCAGGGACGTTGGTGTGATCGCCACTTGCTCTTCCTTAAAAGCAAGAAAAGAAGATTTCTTCTGTTATTACTCGCCTTCAACGAGGGATGCGGGTTCTCCTCTCAAGGATCACGGCCGGCCGTGCCTTGAGGTGTTTAAGCTCAGATTGATCTTGCAAACCCAAAGAGAGAGAAAGGTACTTTTTTGTTGTGCAAGGTTGGCAAATGGGATAAAAAAGGGTGTTCTTTCTGGTCAATAGACTGGAGATTGATGAACTAGAAGGGATTGTTGGTCTCGACGAACCACGGGGGAGTTGTCGAGATTGACAAACTATGGGTGGATGGTCGGGTTCGACGAACTATGATTGGATTGTCGAGTTCGGCGAGTTAAAGGGGGGTTGTCGGGTTTGACGAGTTAAAGGGGGGTTGTCGGGTTTGACGAGTTAGAGGGGGGTTGTCGGGTTTGACGAGTTAGAGGAGGGTTGTCGGATTTGACGAGTTAGAGCAGGGTTGTCGGGTTAGACGAGTACAGGGGGATTGTCGAGTTTGACGAGTTAGAGGAGGGTTGTCGGGTTAGACGAGTTAAAGGGGGATTGTCGAGTTCGACGAGTTAAAGGGGGATCGTCGAGCTCGACGAACCAGGGGGGATTGTCGAGGGTTAACTCCAAAAAAAAAATTTAACAAAATTAGTGGGAGGTTTATGTTAGCAAGGAACGAAGAAAAACAAAAAAAAAGCAGCATATAAACAGTATATAAAAGAGTAATAACAAACATATAAAGCAGTAAATGACGAATAAAGTAAACAAAATAAAACAAAAGGGGTTAGTAGTCCTTGGGAGGTACCCAAACTTGCAAAGGGGAGTGTTCAAATGGTCCCTAGACCAACTGACCAACGATCCAAGTTAGGGTCGTCCGTCAGCTGCGTATAGTTTCCAAAAGAACTGATAAAAGTCCAATGATGTACTCCAACACTCTCAACTTTGATTAAACTTATATTTATTAGATTTAGTAAGTTTGTTACAACCTTATACAAGTTCTTTTAGGAAATGATGTGTTATACAAGTTCTCTTAAGTAAAAAAAAAGAGAAGAAAAAAAAGGAAAGGGAAGGGAAGTGAGGGTAGGGAGGTGTGGTGGGTGGTTGTTTGGAGTGGCTGCCGGCGTAGGGGGTGGTGGTGCTCGGAAACGGAGGGTGGAGAGTGTTGAGAGGGCTGTTGGTGATAAAGAACAAGGTGGGTTCGGATGGGTGGCTTTTGGAGAGGAATGGGAGGGGTTAGGTGGTAGGTGAGAGTGGTGGGTGGTTGTTTGGGGTGGCTGCTGGTGTAGGGGGTGGTGGTGCTCGGAAACGGAGGGTGGAGAGTGTTGAGAGGGCTGTTGGTGATAAAGAACAAGGTGGGTTCGGATGGGTGGCTTTTGGAGAGGAATGGGAGGGGTTAGGTGGTAGGTGAGGGTGGTGGGTGGTTGTTTGGGGTGGCTGCTGGTATAGGAGGTGGTGGTGCTTGGAAATGGAGGGTGGAGAGTGGTGAAAGGTCGCTGGTCTCGAGTGGAGTGGCTAGGAGAGCCTTTTTGGAGAGCAAAAGATGGGTAAAGATGGTGCTTCCTCTTCCAAAAACCTCCCTTTTATAGCCCAAACGAGCCACCACCTTCTTGACACCTGTTTGGGGAGGTCATGAGTGCCCCACGACGCTCCCACGTTCACCCGAAGTGGCTGACGTCGGTGGAGAGGCGAAAAAACTCGAGCCATGCCGTCCTTTTCGAGCTGAACTTATCCCAGTATTTTTGACGATCCGTCATCCCATTGTCTAGGTCGACGATCCCCCATAAATCGTCGAAGTCGACAATCCTCAGAAAGATTGTCCAGTTCGACAATCCTCTCAAAGATCGTCCAGTTCGACAATCCTCCAAAGATCGTCGAAGTCGACAATCCTCAGACAGATCGTCCAGTTCGACAATCCTCCAAAAGATCGTCGAAGTCGACAATCCTCAGACAGATCGTCCAGTTCGACGAGTGGGTGGTCGCTTGTCTTCGTCACCAGACAGATTTTAGATGTCTTATACAACAACCCAAGGCTTAACCGTTCTGGGCGATGGTACTGCTTTTCTTAAGCTTTCCTTCAAGAACTTGTTGCGCTCATGCTTTCTTTTCTTCCCTTTCCCTACTCAAGTGATTATTCTGGCTCCGGGAAGATCATCGGGGCTTAGACCTGCAAACTAAGATATCACAAATGATAAGTGTTTCACAGTTCTGACCGATCAAAATGGGGTATCTACAATTGCCCCTCCTCGGATGGTGTTTTAAGTGAAGCTTGAAGCACCATTCGAGGATAAGAAGAGAGACCTCATTTTGATCGGTTTAACCATCAGGCATTGTTTTCTGGTAAATACAGGTCAGGAGATAAACATGGAAGCAATTTTCTTATGATCCATTAATGAAATGATCATTGAAGGGAGAAGGAAATATTTGATCTAAATGTCAATGAGTGATCCAACCCTCGGTTGGGGTTCCTAGCCTTCGTGTACTGCAGCCCGGCGTTGGATTCCCTGTGCCTACCGTGCGTTGCAACTCAGCAAACAGGGGGATATCATGACAGAAATAAAAAGGGGACACTTTCGAATAATTGGAGAAGGATCATTTTATTAATAAATCAAAGAAAATTGGACTATGGGGAATCAATCCTGACTTGCATGTACTGAGAGACAAAATGCCCAGGTTTGAATGCCGTAGCCCTAATGAAAATCCTGAAAATGTACCGAAATGCTACTGACATATGCAATAAAAATGCTTATAGATGCCCAAAATCTAAAGATGTGCCAAAAATTTGCTTTGAGAATTATGCAATAGAATGCCCAAAAGGTGCTCAAAACATAGAGAGAGTATAGCAAAATCAGAACATTCATTGATATAGGCAATATAACACTTGAAATATCCAAAATCTGAAAAAAAGTCCAAAATTTGAAAATAAATGTCCAAAAATCTGAAAAATATGTCCAAAATCCGTTGGAGATACGTGCAACAAAGTGTCCAAAGATGCTTCCAAGGCAGAACTATATAAATCCAAACCATGTATATGCTTATTTAGATATATATATATGTACATATATGTGAGGGATTGGACATACCTACGCGGGCTTTAAACGTGGCTTGACTACTGATCGCATCGTAAGTAGATTGCCCAACCTGACGGTCTGCTTAAGGATTGTTCCAGTCGACGTTCACTACCAGGATTGTCCAAATCGACGTTCACTGTCAAGATTGTCATAGTTGACGCTCATCGCCAGGATTGTCTAAGTCGACGTTCCTGCCAGGGTTCGTCCAGAGGCAGTGTGTCCAGCCTTGTTTAGTTTTGCTCACTTGTGCTCTCGTTCTGCTCTCCTTTCCTCTGGACCCTGTATAACAACATCAAACACAAAGCTAAGTAGATATACCCACTCAATTAAGCATATGTTCATACTTCAATACTCCCCTTTTAAGATTACAAGATGGCCTTTGTTTTGATTATCGACAATCCATACGGAAACTGTTTGAATCGATATCCATTCTAGGGGGACCACGCAAGTTCTGTCTACTTGTTTAATGATCATTCATTCGTCCGTTCCCTTCTTGCTTCTCCTAGGCCCTACAAAACAACTTAAGAGACTAGACCAAATGATCATATCTGTTCCGTTTGGGCCCCTGCTCATTTTTTTTTATTTCTCCTTGTTAATTTGTCAAGGGCCCAAATAATGATAAAATTGGGGGTAATGGGTTATGGAGAAACAAACCTGATGATGCATGGTGCTATCTTGACCTTGATGCCAGCAATGAGAGATTATTCACATGCTTACCAGTTATTAAAAGGACTCATGGTGATCAACTGTTTGCCATATCAAGGATACCTTGCGTGGTTTTGTCGATGGGGATAGTTCCCAAGTCTGGAAGTTCTTGTATGCTTGATCATGTTACCAAAATGTACTGAGAACACCATAAATGTGCCAGGATAACATTCAAAGACCGACTTTTAGATGAACAAGGTTTTAAGTAGACTCATGTGCAGTGTGTGGTAGCAGTTTAAGAAGTGGCTCACCTCTAGACCGAAAATTTCACTTGACCCAAAAGAACTGGTTTAATTCATATCTTGTCACAAAAAGGGGAGAAGTGGATGAATGTGGGTGAGAGTAGTGTCCTCCTTGAACCAACTAAAAATTGCCCCAGTCCTAGCACATGTCCTAAGTCACTCGGTCCCCCCAGCTTTCTTCTTTACTGCTTTTTTTTATATAGGGTGGAGGACGCAGGCCCGCATTGGATACCCACTTTATCCTCTTTTTTTTTTTTTTTACTATTATTTTTATAATGGCCAACTTGCCTTATTTTGGAGGGTATTTCTGTTTTTACCTTCTCCTTGGAAGCATCGACAGTGCCAGAGCCAGCTCTTTTGGGACATGCGCCAAGACTAAGGTATTTTCATGGATCATAGGCAACACGAGTTAAAATACAAACAAAAGAATGACAATTACAAATTGCCCCAGTCTAATGTTGTGGGCGATCTTTTTATCTATCAGTGAACCAGGTCTTAAACTGTATAAGTGTGATGATAGTGCTAAGAGCGGTGAATATGAGTCTATATAAAACACATGCTATCCTTAAGGCTATCAAATCATATCATCAGGCATAGATACTAGGATTCACAGTAAGTAATGGTAAAATTTCTCAAACATCAAGTATTAAGCATAGAATTTTTTCAAATACAGTGCATTCCATGTACCTGAGACCTCGTCCCCTTCGGCGTTCACCAAGCGATAAGCATTCCCGGAATAGGCATGGGTGATTACATAAGGTCCTTCCCAAATTGGTTGCAGTTTTCCTCTCGGGTGTGGTTGTCGGGAAGGCATGAGCTGCTTGAGCACCATTTCCCCAACTTGGAACTTTCTTTCAATTACCTTTTTCTGGAAGGCTCTGGACATTCTCCTTTGGTAAATTTGGGCGTGTTCGGCCGCTCGCAACCTTTTCTCATCTAATAGTTCAAGTTGTAGAAGGAGCGCTTCCCTCCTATCCTCGGGTTGTAAATCCTTGTCCAACTCCACTCTCAAAGACGGGATAAGCACTTCATAGGGAACCACCGCTTCCATCCCAAAAGTAAGGGAGTAAGGAGTCTGACCTGTGGGGGTCCTGATGGAGGTGCGATAAGCCCAAAGTGCATCAACTAGCTTGTCCGGCCAATCGGTAGCCTTATGCGTCTCCACGGTCTTTTTGATGATCTTCAGGAGAGTCTTGTTTGTAGCCTCCGCTTGTCCATTCCCTTGGGGATAATATGGGGTGGAGTGATGCAGCTCAATGTGGTGCTTGTTGCAGAGGTCTTGAAATTCCTGAGAAATGAACTGAGGACCATTGTCAGTAATGATTACCTTCGGAGCGCCAAATCGTGCGAGGATATGAGTACGAACGAAGCGAACAAGAGTAGAACTCTTGATCACTATGTACGACTCAGCCTCGGCCCATTTGGTGAAGTATTCTGTGGCAGTGAGGATGAAGGCTTTCTGACTGGTGTTTTCAACTGTATCCCTAAAGGGGCCGATGATGTCAAGAGCCCACATGGAGAAAGGCCAAGGAGAGGTCATGGAATGTAATGCGGAGGCAGGTGCATGGATCTTATTGGCATGGGTCTGGCACTGAACACACCGTCTGACAAATTTGTGGCAATCCCCCTCCATTGTGGGCCAATAGTAACCCATCCTTAGAACTTTCTTTGCGAGCATCTGTGAATTCACATGGCCTCCACAAACTCCGGAATGTGCCTCTTTCACAATAGTGAATGCCTCTTCATCTTCCAAGCATCTCAACAACTCTCCATTGAAGGACATGCGAAAGAGAATGCCTCCTCGAAGACAATATTTGGTCGCCATTCTTTTAACAGCTTTTCGATCATCACTGGTGGCGTACTCCGGAAAGGAGCCATCTTCAAGGTAGTTCTTGATGTCGAAGAACCAAGGATTTCCATCATCAGGTTCCTCCAAATCTATTGCGGAAATCCCAACAGACTTAAGAATCTCATCTTTCTTCTCTTGCTGCTCCATTAGGTCTTGAATCTTGCAGTCTCGAAGGTCAGTGGCCGGAGTTTCTAGTCTTTGGACGATGACAGTCTCCGCCTTTTTGGATATCGGGAGGGTGAGTGAGGAGGCCAACGAAACCAAGGCATCGGCAAGGATGTTTCCAGCCCGAGGTGTGAAAATGTGGATCACTTCTTGAAACTTGCGCAACAGGATAATAGTCAGTTCTCTGTAGGGCTTGAGTTTCGGGTCCCTCGTCTGGCACTTCTTCAAAGTTTGGCGAATCACTAAGAGTGAATCTCCAACAATCTTTAGATGACGAACTCCAAGAGCTAGGGCTGACTTTAAACCTGCAATCAATGCTTCATACTCCGCAATATTGTTAGTAGCATTAAAAGTAAGTTGAAAAGCGCGCGGGATGATGACACCTTCAGGGGAGAGCAAGGCAATTCCAATTCCTCTTCCTTTTGATTGACCGCTCCATCAAAATACAATGTCCATGTCTTGCGGTCATCTTCCTCAACTAATGCAAACAACTCTTCGTCAGGGAAATCCGTCCTGACAGGCTCATAATCCGGCAGTGGGAGGTGAGCAAGGTGGTCGGCGATGGCTTGTCCCTTGATGGATTTTTGAGTGACATACGTGATGTCAAACTCATTTAGTTGGACCTGCCATCGAGCTAGCCGACCAGTCACTGATGCTTCTCAAACAGATACCTTACCGGATCCATCTTTGCCAGATACTTTACTTGGTGCGCAAGGAAATAGTGGCGTAATTTCTGAGAGGCCCATACCAGCGCTAAACATGTCCTTTCCATGAGTGGGTAGGCCTGCTCATATTCAATCAGAGTTTTGCTCAAATAATAGATAGCCTTTTCCTTCCTTCCTTCTTCATCGTGTTGTGCGAGACCGCGCCAACAGCTTCTTCAGTGGCCGCCAGGTAGAGAAGTAGCGGACGCCCAGGGACAGGGGCTGAGAGAACAGGGGGGCTGAGTAAGTATTTCTTAAGTTCATCAAATGCTTGTTGACACTTGTCATCCCAAATGAATTCAGTCCCTCCTTTTAACAGCTTGTAGAAGGGTTTACACCGTTCGGCATGCTGTGAAATGAATCGACGAATAAACTGCAGCCGACCGATGAGTCCCCTAAGCTCCTTCAAATTTTTTGGAGGGGGCATTTGAGCGATCGCTCTTGCTTTAGATGGATCGACTTCAATCCCCCTCTTACTTATCATGAATCCCAATAGCTTTCCAGATGACACTCCAAACCTACACTTCTTAGGGTTCATTTTCAAACTGAATTTTTTACACCTCTGTAGAACCCTTTCAAGTGTCTCTGCATGACCTTCCCGCGTCTTAGATTTGACCAAGATGTCATCCACGTAAACTTCCATTAATTTGTGCATCATGTCGTGGAAAATCGAGGTCATGGCGCGCTGGTACGTTGCCCCGGCATTTTTAAGGCCGAAGGGCATTACAACGTAGCAGTAGGTCCCCCAAGGAGTGATGAATGATGTCTTCTCATGATCTTCTTCTGCTAGACGGATCTGATTATAGCCCGAGAAACCATCCATAAAGGACAGCATCTCGTGTCCCGCAGTATTGTCAACAAGAATGTCAATGTGTGGAAGAGGGAAATCGTCTTTCGGGCAAACCCGATTGAGATCTCGAAGTCTACACACACACGGACTTTGCCATCTTTCTTGCTTACCGGGACAATGTTGGCTATCCACTTTGGGTACAGCACCACCCTGATAAACTTTGCTTGGTGTAGCTTATCTACTTCCTCCTTCACCTTCATGGCTAACTTCGGATGGAGCCGCCTTAGCTTCTGCTTTATTGGTTTGGCGTCTGGTTCCAGAACTAGCCTATGCTCAACCAATGAAGGGTCAAGACCAGGCATGTCTTCGTAAGACCAGGCGAACACATCCGAATAGCTCCTCAACACCTTCTCCAAACTTTCTCGCTCGCTCGGATTTAGTTCCGCACTGATCAAGATGATCTTAGGATCAGTGGCGGTCCCGAGATTCAACTCCTCCATCCTTTCCTCCTCACTTGCCGTCTGCTCATCAAAGTGTTGAAGGCTTTCTGCGAACCCCTTTGACATCTCCTCTTCTTGCTCTGCTTCTTCATCATCGTCACAAATCTCAAATACCCCCAAGCCGTCATCGAAATCTCCAAGGTCCTCCAAATCAGGTTCTTCGATGACAGCTATTGACTCGGATCGTTCTATTCCATGGATTACGTGAATACGTTCCCCGATGTCATCGATAATCCGAGTAGGGATTTGAAATCGTGAAGCCTTGCCAGGTCCTTGAGACACATGGGGCATTGACGCCTTAGGAGGGTCGACCAAACTCCGCAGCTTGTCCAGAAGATCAGAATTAAAAAGCGAGGGGTGCCAAACCACCAAAGCGTCATCCTTTATCTCAAACAGGGAACCTAATGTCTTAGGTTGTTCTACATTGTCCATTTTTAGATCCCACCCCTCCTTAAAATTGAGTTTTTTTTTTTTTTTTTTTAGCAAGCAAGAAATAATCAAGGAAATTTTATGTACAAGCAAAATTAGAAATTTTTTTTTTTTTTTAGCAAGCAAAGCAAGAAATAAAGCAAGGAAATTTTATGTACAAGCAGAAATTAATTTCCCTTTTTTTTTTTAGCAAAGCAAGAAATAATTCAAGGAAATTTCATGTACAAGCAGAAATTATTTTTTTTTTTTTAATAGCAAGATTAGAGTGCGCAGGATCAACGAAAGACAGGAAATAAATGAACCTTAGATATGGGAAGAGAGTACTTACCTGAATGGCGCCCTCAAGAATAGAGAAAATAGATCATCCTTTCGCAAGGTTGAGGGCTGAGTTCAATCCAATCACCCTAGAGAGTCTTGCTCCCCAATGCTCCTGAACTGCATGAATGAGGCATCTCATCAGCAGAATCCGGGTCTTCAACATAGTATTCTGGCAATTTATGAGAATCGCCGGGCAATTGTTCATGTGATTCAGAAAATAACTGGTCAAGAGTTTCAATCAGAGAATCAATGTCTTCCTCTGGTGGAACTGAAGAGGAGGATTCTGATTGGCTCTCAATGGGAGTCAGTTGACTGGATGCGGGCTGCTCTGATCCAGTGCTACGGATAAAATGTTCTTCCAAGCTCCAATCTGTAATGCCATAGAATGGACCCCAATCATAGACATCATAAACTGTGAGTGATCCGATGCCCATGTGGTCTGGCCATATGAAGTTGTGAATGATGTCTGTGGTGCCTTGATTGTACCGTCCCAGACCTTGGCCTCGATGATAACCCATTTGTTCCATGAGCCGCCATCCTGGATTACTGTCAGTTGATGCGCGTGCTTTACCTTTGCCCAAAGTGCTTACCTGTAGTGCCCCATCACGCGCCCAATCGGGTGGAAACTCTGATATGTGCACGACTGGCTGCTTGCCTTCTCTCCTGGAAGGGCTTTTCACTGTTGTGATAGCCTCTGCTTCTTCTGCTTCATACCGGATGCCTTTGACAGCGTCCCCACCTATTGTGATGATCTGTTCTCCAAAAGGAAATTTGAGGCATTGGTGGAGCGGGGAGGAAACACCTCGGATTGTCGCCAACCATTTTCTTCCCAAGATCATGTTGTAATCAGAGTCCATCTCCAGAACATAGGCTTCAAACATGGTCTTGAGGGGACCGATATCCAAGCTAAATGAACGGAAGCCCACTACTTGTCTAGCACTCTTGTCATAGGAAAAAATTCGCGTATCTGACTCCGCTAGTGAAGTGATATCACCATTGACGTGCTGGAACGTCTGGAGGGACATGAGGTTGACCCCTGCACCAGTGTCAACAAGGATTCGACTAACCAACGTTTTCTCCACCAAGGCGGTGACGCAAAGTGCCGAAATGTTGGTGAGGGGATCATCGATGACTTCCTTGGGCCAGAATGAGATCACAGGGCCCAATCCTTCAGAAACTAGCGCAGCTGGCACATTAAAGGCAGAAATGTGGCGGTCCACCTTGACCTTTTCCAGGAAAGCCCTTATCGCCTCCTGATGGTGTTCTGAAGTCTCGATTAGCTCCAATATCGAGATCTTGGCTGGGATTTTGCGCAATTGTTCAAGCAAGTCCACCTTATCACCAGCTCTCCCTTCTTCCACTTCCGCTTCTGGATTGGTCTGTCGGAGAACTTGAGAGGGCATATTGTTGAAGATGCGTCCTGTCCTGGTGGTGTGGAGAACTGCAGTATTGGGACAATGATGCCAGGAGGACAAAAGTGGCCGGATGGGGCTGAGGCTGCTGGCTCGGATGGGACTCCAGATTGGTGGCGGGTTCGTGGAGGGAACCGGACTTCTAGGAGCTGGACGGATGACGCCACCTGGTATGATCTGGGGTGGAGGATCGTCCTGAGGCTGATATGCACAGTTCTTTGGCCCAGTATTTAGCTCGCACATTTGACAATTGAAGAACCTTGACCAGTCATGGCGGCGTGCCTCCCCCCATACCGAGATGATGTCCCCATTGCTTGGAAAACGCAAGCATTGATGACGCGTAGAAGAGACACCTTCGACATTGTCAAGCCAGGGCCTCCCAAGGATCATGGAATGAGGCGACTCGATCTTCATGACCTCACAGTCTACAGAGGTACATACTGGCCCCACCTTTAGAACACAAGAGATCCTCCCGCATGAAGATTGGCTTGAGCTGTCATATGCGTGGAGAAGGGTTTCTGATGGTTGGAGCTTGGGGAGCCCACGCCGAAGCTTGCAGTAGGTGGAATGGGTCATGATGTCTACTCCAGCGCCTGTGTCCACGAGGACATTTCGGAGAATTTTACCGGCAATGGCTACTTTGATCACAAGGGGGCATGTGCGTATGCTAGGCTCGGCGAGCTCATGAGGAGCGAATGTGATGGAAGGGGAACATGTCAAGCAAGTGATCGTGTCATGCTCCTCTGATGGGTCTTCTATTGATGTTGGGGAGCCAGATGGCTCAAAATTCAAGGAGTCTTCTTCAAGCTCCTCCTCTCGTATTTCTTCTTTCGACTCTTCTTTCATCCCCCTTTCTATCCCTCCTTCTGAGCCAACGGTTAACGCATTAACAGTCCAATTTGGTTCATTCGGCCCCCCCCCAAAGGATGTTTTCCCCCCATACGGAGACAATCTTTCCCCATAGTGGAAACCGAAGGCATTGATGACGAGTGGATGGAACTGCTCTGGCATTATTGAGCCACGCCCTCCCGAGAATTATGTTGTGGACGCCCCCTTCGAGCTTTACGACATGAAAATATACCTCAGTGTGCAACGGGCCTACCATCAAAGGAATCGTAACTGTTCCAACCACCGGTCGTCTGGTGCCGTCATATGCTTCTATGAACTCATTAGAGGGCTCAAGTTCAGGACGGTCCTCCACATCTTCAAATGAGCAATAAACTCCATATGCCATGATGTTTCCTCCTGCCCCGGTGTCAATATATGTATATCTAAAGGGGATCCCTGCTATCTCCACCATGATACGAAGGGGGCGATTACGCATTGCTGGTGGGGCGAGCTCGCTCTCGAGGAACACAATAGGTGGCGGTCCCACCGGGCCATCAACAGTTCCGGTTGATGCTTCTGGTTCTTGAACTGTGCTTGCCAATGTGGACTGATCAGATGGTTCTTGCTAAAGGGCATCTTCACCAAATGCCAGTTCTTCCGGCTCTTCCATGAGCTCGTCTTCAGATACTTCCTCCTCAGAGTCTTCTTCTGGCTCCTCCTCCTCGGGGTCTTTTTCTGGCTCCTCCTCCTCAGGGTCTTCTTCTGGCCCTTCCTCCTCAGGGTCCTCTTCTGGTTCCTCCTCAGGTTCCTCTTCTGGTTCCTCCTCCTCAAGGTCCTCTTCTGGTTCCTCCTCCTCAGGGTCCTCTTCTGGTTCCTCCTCCTCAGGGTCCTCTTCTGGTTCCTCCTCCTCGGGTCCTCTTCTGGTTCCTCCTCTTCCGGGTCCTCTTCTGGTTCTCCCTCCTCCGGGTCCTCTTCTGGTTCCTCCTCCGGGTCCTCTTCTGGTTCTTCTTCTGGGTCCTCTTCTGGTTCCTCTTCCTCAGGGTCCTCTTCTGGTTCCTCCTCCTCAGGGTCTTCTCTGGCTCGTCTTCTTCCATGGGTTCCTCTTCGGATTCGGATTTACCACTATCAGGTGTTGCCAGTGGGGTGACAAGGTTGGCCCAAAGGTGTGATGAGGAGTTGGACTGGTTGGGGGATGGAGGGTCGATCCCAATGAAGTTGACAACTGGACCAGATGAAGTAGACGGCTGAGTATGGGAAGGAAGTGGGTCAATATGAATGCCAAGAGGTGCGGATGAAGTGGAGGATTGAACAGGGTGGGCCGAGCGGGACCTAGTGATGATATTTCGCAATAGTGCCCAATCAATGCGATCTTGTTCATGAAGATCATAAACAAAATCTCGAAATGTGTAGCAACCACGGATGTCATGACCATGCATTCGGTGGTATGGGCAGTAGCGTGAACTATCGACACCAGGGGGTGAGGGTCTCTCGGGTGGCAAGGTGATGCTGTTGGATTCCATCAGTGCCATAAAAATGTCGGGCAAGGACTCTGGCAGTGGCGGGTAAGTATCACGTTTGCCCATCCTTCGAGCCTGGTAAGATGTGGGTGGAGGAACAGCTGTGTATTGTCTTTCGGGGATTGGTCGGGGAGTTATTTGATTGGGTTGCAAGGCTCGAATGGGTTGGGCTTGGGGAGCTGAGTGGTGATACTGAATGGTTGGCGGAGAGGTGGGTGGTGGGTTGGGAATGAGGAAATTGGTGTGGGGCGTGTCGGATGGTGCACTGGCGTCTGTTGAGGAGCAATCCCTTGATAACGGGTTACTGGTCGAGGCGGAGTATACCTAGATGGTCCAGGTGCATACGGCCTTGTTACCGGTCCTCGACCAGAAGCTGGTGATCCATTTGGGTAGAACGCTGAGATTTGTGGGGTGACCCCTTCTAGTGGAGGATGGAACATGGTTTTTCTTGAAGGGAGGGCGCTGGTTGCCAGTTGGTGAAGCAGTGGTAGTGCCGGCACAACGCTGAATGCGGTTGTGGCGATCAATCAGCATTTCGTAAGTAGAGCAATCACCATAGGCGAGATTCATTCGCAACTCTGGAGTGAGATTTTGCAGCATCATGTCTATTTCCTGGCTTTCTGTCAATTGCAATCCCGTCCTGTGCACCAACATGCGCCAACGTGCCACAAAAGATTCAAACTCTTCACGCGGCCTCATCTTCTCTGCTGTAAGGTCTGATAGGGATGGAATGCGCATTCTCTGATACCCATAACGCCGGAGAAACCTCTCGCTCACAGCAGAAAAATCATGGAGGCATTCGACCGGGAGGGTCGCATACCATTGAACTGCCTCTCCTTCAAGAGACTTCTGGAAAAGGAATACTAGAAGTGACTCATCTCCCAGGAATGGACGTGAGTCCATATAAAAAGCAGTCAAATGAGCATCTGGATCTCCTCGACCATTATATCTGCGGTACTTGGGGATTTTAAGGTCGAGTGGGAGAGCAATGGGGGGAATTTGGCGTAAATTGGACTGGTGGGAGGTTTGGAGCAAGGTTGGGTTGAGTTCTGACACTATCCTTCGGACAGTGTCATCCAAGGTTTCAATAGGTTGGGGGTGGGTTTGGACTCTTGGCTGTGGTGGAGGAGGAGGGGGTTGAAGAGTAGTGGGATTTGGATTCCGGGAGGCTGAGTGCAATCGGTTGAGGTGGTCGAAGGCATTCATCATTTCATCAATTGAGTGATATCCCATGGCCTCCATTCTTTCTTCGAGTCTCCTCCAGGCTGGTCTTTCTGAGGTCTCAGTGGTTTCCTGGTTGCGCGTGGCTTGCCCATGGGGCATACTGGCATCGGGAAACACTTGGTTCTCATAAAAATCATATCCCATGTCTACCCTTGAACCTTCAGGTCTAGGGAAGGGATCCATGTGTGTGTTTCGGGGTGAGCAGCAAGCGATATAGAGATGGAAAGCACACAATTCAACGACTTAACAGATCAAGCAAGCAATTCCACAATCTAACAGAGCATGAAACTTCAGGAGTCAGATAGTAATGGGATGTTGATGGCTCTTGGACAGAACACCTAACTGGGTCAGCAAGGGCTGGATGTCGAAGATTCTGCTAGAATTTTATTAATACAAAGAGAGCAAGTTTTTTTTTTTTTTTTTTTTTTTTACTGAAGGAAATTTTGGAAAAAGAGTTAGTGAAGGAAAGAGAAATTTGGTACTAGAGATTTTGAAAAAAATTTTGTTTTTTTTTTTTTTTTTTTTTGGGAAAAGCAAGTAAAGAAACTTTTTTTTTTTAATCAGAAGAAAAGGAAAGGATAATTTTGAGGAAAACAGAAAAATAGGAACTGAAGTTCAAAATAGTGCAAATAAAAAGTGATTTTTT
>JAUJYN010000104.1:0-33395 GCA_030737835.1 Acorus gramineus
ATCTCTAAGAGGACAACTCCAAAGCTGTATACATCATACATGGAAGTCGTGTCTCCTTCGAATAATTAAAAGTTATTCATTAATTCTATACACCTTGATTAAAAGATAGATTTCCCTATGACTCAACAAAGTGGATCTCATCCCCAAACTACAAATCCTACATTACGAATAATGAAGAATTTATAAAAAACATACATCAATTTTTTTCTTCCAATTGATTACCTCCTGCTTTCTTATGAATGGTGATCTCATGAAGCTTGATCAACAAGATTTATAACCTTAGTAGCAGGATTGCAAACCATACCTGTCATGAAGTAATCAAGGGGTGCATATCCAATTGAGCCCGTGACTCTTTGGGAATAGTGTGTTGGACCGTCTACCGCATAGTGAAAATGAAAAAGCTTTGCATTATAATCCTGTAAAATAAATAAGAATGTTAGTTAATAATCTTGATCTATAATTAGAGCTTAGTGAAAACACTCATTGAAAATATCAATAATAGAATTGACTTTAATCCCACTTACTGAATCAAGAAGCACATTGGAGCATTTAAAATCTCGATGTATAACAATAGGTTTTCTGTTTGCATCATCGTGTAGGAAGGCCAAACCCTTGGCAGCCCCAAGAGCAACCTTCAATCGAATATTCCATGAGAGAGTCTGAGAATCTACACTCCATGTATAAAAAAAATTATAGTATGAATATAAGAATATGCATGTAAGAAAAAACAAGATATTACATGATAGCTAAACATTGATATATATTTCAGACATACTATGCATTAGATACATATTTAATTTGTTTATCACGTGAATTATTGAATAAAACATGAATTGTTATTGATACATGATTCAAAAATAGATTAGATGAAAACCCATCAAAATGGAAAATTAACAATACGAAACAATAAGGGATAAGAAGAACTCACTTCTGAAGAGGTGGTTCTCTAGATTTCAAACGTTTCAGTAGCACTAGAAAAAAAAGGACTTTATCTTCTAAGAAAATCATTGAGTCCAAAAGTGAAACATGATTTTTTTTATTAATTCATAAAATGATCATACAATAGTGACACTTCTTTCTTATACTTTGCAATTATCTAAACACAATCTTCATAATGATACTTTTTCTAATCTACTAAAAATATATAACGCCCTAATTAAACATCTTCGAAATCTAAAAATAATCTTAAAAAACGAAATGATACTAAAACAAATAATTCAGATAAAGCATGGATTCACTATCACCACAATGATAATGACAATAAAAAACAATGAGGAATAAAAAGAACTAACTCTCAAAGAGGTGTTTGGCTAAGCTTCCATTGGGCATGAACTCATACACTAACATGCGTTGATCATCTTCCCCGTAATACCCTATCAATCTTGCAATATTCGGATGGTGTAACTTTCCCAAGTACTTTATTTCTCTCTGTGCATTCAAACATATATTAAGATCACCTCAACATGATATCAAATCACGTTTTGAATAGAAAACTTCACTCACCATCCATTCTATGTGCATATAATCAAGCTCCTTAACAGCAACCGCCATACGAGTTCTCTTATCATGATCTATCCAACCTTTGAAGAGGGGCCCAAAATCACCCGCTTCGAGTTTGTTATCAAGGTGGAAGTTCTGCGTAGCAGTCTCAAGTTCATTGAAGAGGAATCTCCTTATATTGCATGAAAGCAACATCACTTCCTCGCTCCGTGTGATCTTATGCATCAAAGGAGCTGCATCAACTCGGCTATGTTTTACACCTGTAAATTAATTAATTGGGTGTTGTTTCTCATTAATTGATCTTGGAAAGAAATATAAATCCACAATAAAAAGGATTTCAAAGAACACAATGCAAGAGATTGTTGGGTACAAATACATTAAGAAAAATATTACATACAGTCCTACACACGTTTTGATTTTTTTTATATACATATAAAAAATGAGGTATAAACTTACACCAACGGATTGTATGTTTTCATTTATACAAAATGCCCTACTCTGTTTTCTTTTTTTTTATCTTCTACTTTTTCTAATGCATATCTTGTATCACCTTCTCATCCCCCAACACCTTCATATTTTTGTAACTTTGATTCTCAGTTATAAACAGTCTACCACTTTTCAAAAAAAAAAAATTGTAAAAAATGTCAATTTTTTAACAGTAATATATAAAGTATTGATCAAGATTGTGTATACTATAGATAATTGGCCGATTATGAAAACAAAACAAAACCCAAAAAGAACTAAATCTATTTTAGGCAAATCAAACTTGACAGTTGACTCTATATATAAGGGTTCTGTTATGCTTAATCTTTTTTACAGTCTCAAATACATCATTAGCCCCCTCCATTAATTGTACCGAGGAATATATGTTGCATTCATTCCTTTTTACAGTCTCAAATGCGTCATTAGCCCCCTCCACTCTTTGTATCGAGGTATATTTGTTGGAAAATATTAATTTTTTTTATAATTAATATTATTTACTTCATTGGAATATATACTTCATCTTTCACGGAAATACATACATCATCTATGTTTAAAAAAATGAAAACACATGTGATTTGTAATTTTTTTACTGTAAAATAGATTCAGTATAATATTTTCATGTATATAATCAGAATATTGTTACACTCAGCTTTTTTTTAAGTCCAAAATGTGGGTCTATATACTTCGTTAGAAATTCAGTCAACCATATATATCGTTAATTTTTTTCTTATACTTATTAAAAATAGGTTCATTTAACTTGAAATGAAGCGATATACATTTTTTTTTATTAAAACATATATTTCAATAGATGATGTTCTATTTTTTTTTAAAAAAAAAAAACATTTGTGATATTTGTTTTAGACGGCAAAAACAATGACTAAATCTAACATTTTTCATATCATTAGGAGACGTGAAAATATCTGAAAACCCACATAAACAATCCAATCTTTTCAAGCAATAATAGTGAACCCCAAAAAAAACCTTGGCACACAAAAAAGAGGACATTTTTCACCTTTATTTCGAGAGGAGAAACACAGAAAAGTCCCCATCAGAGATGTCCCCCCCTTCAAATCCAAAGCTGATAGTTGATGATTTGGGGTTTTTGATACTGTGATGCGTTAAAATCTGTTTTAAAAAGAGAGAGAAAAAAGGGTCAATGATTAATTAAGATTTCCATCAATCTCGGTATTATAGTTAGAGAGAGATCGGAAGACCATGTTTAAAAGATTAATCAGGGACATGTGTGAAAACTATTTACGGATCTGATGATAAATTTATACGGATCTGGATATTATTTCTGTCAAGGGACTTGTTTGTATTATTTTTAAGGGAAAGATCCATATAACCCCCAGTAATCTGGCCTAAATCCATAAAACCCCCTGCAATCTTCATAAATCCATATAACCCCCTATAATCATCCCTCTGTATCCATAAAACCCTCTATGTCTGCCTTCTGTTTAACGGGGCAGGGGGTTATATAGATTTTTCTCTTTTTTTTTTTAATTTTCCTTACGTGTGGTTTAAAAATTGGACTGTTTAACATTTAGTTTTGAATTTTTTTTCAAGATATCACGCACCTTTAATTTTAATAAAAGAAAAAAGGTTATTAAGATTATAAACACATACAAGATCATCCACCAAAGAGATAGAAGTAAAAGAAAATGAATTTTGTAACAAAAAGTGTGTAACATCAACCAACAAATTTTCAAAAATACGAATTATGTTTTTTTATTAAATCTTGGGGAACCTCTTGTGTTGGTGTCATGAGTGAATTTTGCTGGAGATAAACTGTACGTGGAGGAGTAGTTTTAGGTTTTTTTTTAAATACCAAAAAAAAAAGTATACATCTCTTTTACTCCTATCTCTTTGATGGGTGATCTTGTATGTGTTTATGATCTGAATAATTCTTTTTCTTTTATTAAAAATAAATGTGCATGGTATCTTGAAAAAAATTCAAAAGTAAATGTTAAACGGTCTAATTTTTAAACCACATATAAAGAAAATTAAAAAAAAACTAGAAAAATCCAGATAACCCCCTGTAATCTACCATAAATCCATGTAACCCCCTGCCCCGTTAAACAGACGTACGGAAGGCAGACGGAGGGGTTTTTATGGATATAGTGGGGTGATTACAGGGGGTTATATGGATTTATCAAGATTGCAGGGGGTTATATGGATTTAGGCCAGATTACAGGGGGTTATATGAATTTTTCCCTATTTTTAAAAGGTTCACTTTGCAATAAATTTGTACATCTATGGGTACATTGTAACTTTACACGGTGGTCATTGTCATGACGGGATCGGAGAGGGGACACCCACTTTGGGTGATAGTTGATATCTTGATGGGAGGTAAATCCGAGTGGAAGAGGCTCCAATTCTTACGGATGGGTGGAAAAAAGGGAAACAAACAAATGAAAATTATAAAGGAGTGCCCAATGGAAAAAAGCTACTTTTCAATCTGTGTTTCCAAACGGACTTAAGACATCTGACGTTGATCTGATTGAACTTGAGTCACACCGCGAGTGGGGGTATTTTGGGTGAATTGTTGAACCCCTTGATGAAGGGTCTAATTTTTTTTTACCCCTTGATTTTTTTTAATTTTTAATTTACCCTTGAAATCTGATCTTTTTTTTTTTTTGCTCTTGACTTTTTATAATACCCAAACTACTTCTTACAGACAAAGTTTAGAAATACAGAAATATAATATGATACATACATAAATTATATTACAAATCAGATATTTAATAGTTATCTATAAAAAAATATTAAAGTACGAGCTTTCCAAGCTACATAAAAAATACAACAAACAGTCAAACACCTAAATAAATTTTCATTTAGCAATATGAACAAAATTAGTATAGCTTAAATCCAAACTGAAAATTTATGAGTGATTGTAATATTTTAGTTAATTACTTCTTAATCCATATACTAAACAATTATAGAAACAAACATTTATATAACAACAACAACAAAAAATTACAAATGTAATGCTCAATGATATAATCTACCATTTATAGAAAATATCATATATCATAACCAGTTACATAAATTTAACGATCAATTACAGAAATGTAATATTAATTTGCATAAGAGAGTAGTTTAGGTATAAAAAATGAGAAGGCACTGATCAGGGGTAAAAAAAAAAGGACCAGATTTCAGGGGTAAGTAAAAAATAAAAAAAGTCCGAGGGTAGAAAAAAATTAAACCCTTGATCAAGGGGCATTTGAACAATTCACCCGATATTTTTATTGAAAAATATTCAAATAACCCTCTGAAAGCCACCTGAAATCCATATAACCCCTTTACTTTTCCTGAAGTTCATATAACCCCATGAAAACATTTATGTAAATTCAAATAAGGAATATTCTATAAATATTCTGTTTAGTTAACCTACTCTAAAAATACAGTATACCCAAGCCCCCATATAATTTGTTAAAATACAAAAAATCATCCGCAAATGACGATTTTACCCGGTGAATAGATTATAAAACCCTTTCTAGACAAATAAAATTATTATTTACAGATGATTTTTTACATTTTTTAACACATTATAGAGATTTTTAACATACTATGTTATTAATCAGGGTAAACTAAATAGAATATTCTTCATATGTTAATGAAAATTTAATTCAGAAGGCTATATGAATTTTTAAAGGCGTTTTTTAGAGGGTTATACATATTTTAATAAAGGTGAGGGGTTATATGGATTTCAGGCAAGTTATAGATGGTTATATGGATTTTTCCCATTTTTATTTTATGGAATATATAGAAGGTTACACACATCTTAAAAACATGACTTATCTTAAAAGGACATGAGATATGTTAATAGTTGGCATTATATTTGGGAAAATCACATGATAATGAGGTGAGATAAAATTAAAAAACTACAATAAAAAAAATTACATGAATGTC
Organism: Acorus gramineus; assembly: GCA_030737835.1. NCBI lineage: Eukaryota > Viridiplantae > Streptophyta > Magnoliopsida > Acorales > Acoraceae > Acorus > Acorus gramineus. The sequence goes on from JAUJYN010000104.1 coordinate 5,896, forward strand.
ATGGGACTGAGATATGGGTGGAAAAATCAAATTAAGATAATCAATTGTGGGTGGTGATCTCGCAGCAGAGATCCAAATCGTTGTTTTGTGTTCACGTTGGATAAATTATTTTATCTATTAACAATTTTTTATACGTTTATCAATGCTCATGTATAAATATGTTACTCTCAATAAAATAATTTCTTTGGCCCATTTCGTTTTTAACCGCTAAGGGAACGTTTGGCAACATGGTTTGTGAGTGATTATATATTTTAATTAAGTAGAAAGTTTAAACATGTTATTAAACGCGTTTTATAAAGTAGATTTAATTAAAAAATTATTTACAGCTTTTAATAAAAAAAAAATTTACTTTTAACCGCTAAGGGGATGTTTAATAATAGAGTTTGGGGCAGCAGACCCCTCTAGCGGGGTGGTGGAGATGCACTCTCCGTCTCTCCCCAAAGGAGAGGTCGCAGGTTCGAGCCTGCCCCTTTTCCCACCAAAAAAAAAAAGTATAACAGGGTTTGGGGTTGATTCTATCTTTTAATTAAGCAGAAAATTCAAACATGTTATTAAACACATTTTACAAAGCAGATTTAATAAAAAATTGTTTATAGCTTTTAATGCAAAAAATTTAATTTTTAAAAAGCACAGAAGATTAATTTTCAGGAACCAAAGTCTATTTAAATCATTTTATTTAAAATCTTATTTTTCAAACATGTTTCCAAACGCTACCTAGAGAGATATGAAAGTGCATGATTTAGGGTGCATTTGGATGTAAGGTTGAAACACTGAAATTCTTAAAATCTTATATTTCAAACTCACCTTTTAAAAAACTATGTTTTATTAGATTTTCAACCGTAAGATGTTTTAGCCTACAAATGAAAATTGTGGTTTAAAAAGCTAAACACTGAAAATGTGTTTGGATCTGAATTTGAGAATTTTTAGTTATTCAAACACAGAATCTACCTAAATTCATATCCAAACGAACCCTTAAAAAAAGTATGACAGTGCATACCATTTTTATACATAAATCCCAAAACATTCATTTGATAAAAGAGAAAAATTCATACAACCCCCTGAAATCCGACTGAAATCTATATAACTCCCTGACTTTTCTTAAAATTCATATAACCCCATGAAAACACCTAGTAAATCCAAATAACCCTCTAAATAAAATTTTCGTTAATAGATGATGAATATTTTGTGAATATTTCATTAGGTTAATTCTGATTGAAGACACAGTATTCTAAAAAAACCACTGCAATGTGTTAAAAATATGAAAAACCCCATATGTACTTTATGAGATGATTATATATTTGAAAGTATTTAACTATTTATGTTTTTTGTAACTATCCTCCCTTGCATTCTACACCAAATATTTTTAAAAAATGTATATGTATTTTTATGATTAACATAAAATGATTTGAAGTCATGAATTAAATTCATTGCCCAATAATAAATTTAAATGTTTTTTTTTTGTAGCAGTATGCATTTCATATTTATGAAAATCGATATTTATTATATTAAATTACATGTAAATTATATATAATATTTATTATATTTATGATATTCGATATTTGTGAAAATCTACGAGAATCACTAGCAATCCATTTGTGAAAGTCTAGAAAAGTATATGAAATTCTATGAGAATCAATATGTGAAAGTTTGTAAAAGTATATGAAAGCCTGTGAAAGTTTGCAAAAGTTGTGAATGCTTATAAGAGTTGATCTGTAAAAGTTTGTAAAAGTCTGTAAAAATCCACTACTTAAAAAATGTTCGTAGAAATCCATCAAAGGTCTAATGTGACTTATGTAGATATTTTCTAAATTAATATCATTATGTTCTTTTTAAATTTCAATAGCATAGATTAAAAAATAAATATGTATAAAATGAAATACAAATATTCACACATATCACCGAATAATTCTAAAATATGATTATCATATTTACAGCGATATGTCAAATTTCAGGTCTACACGTGTTTCGAATTTTTTTAAAATCATATACATTATCCAATGAGATACAAATCGATGATTCACATAAAAGATGTCAAAACATAAATCTACTTTTTTTAGTTGGACTGTTGCTATTTAGGAATTTCATATGTAGATGGGACTTATGACCTATGGATCCTAATTAAAAGAGTATTGTTACACACAATTTTTTCATTTCAAATTTCAGTCACATATGCGTCGATAGAAAATTAATGACACGTATTCTCACATTAATAAAGTGTATGCTTTGATAATTTTTTTTTATATTTTTTATAGATGTATCAATGCAATTCATTAAAATATATGCTTTATTTTTTTTTATAAAAACATATACTTTATTATATGAAATATATTATTTAAAAAAAAATCAAAACACATATAGACTGGAATTATGGTAAAAAATAGGGCTGTACGTAACATTATCCTATTTAAAATCAATCTATCACAAAAAAAAAAGAAGAGATTTTAGAAAGGGGGGGGGGGGGGGGGGGATGGGACCCCCTTGGGCTCAAGGTGGCTCCGCCACTACTTTATACTAGTGGAAAATAACACAATTCCAAAAGGAACTTAGAATAGAAATACCAGTTTATTTTCACCTAATTTTACGTAGCTATACCCACTTCTATCTATCTACCCAAACACAATTTCTGCTTATTCTCTCCTCTATTACAACCTTATTCAAACCCTATTGATGGGGCAGAAACGTAGGGCTGCAACTTGGGTCGAGTTAAACTTGATTTTTATATGGGTTAGGTTGATCAAATCAGATTCGGGTTCAAGTTCGGATTCGGATTCATGTTCGGATTTGGGTTGGTCAATGCGAGTTGACTAACAAATCGGATTGGGTTAAAGTTAGCCTCACTCACAACTCAACCCAACATGAACCCGTCAACTAATAGTTAAAAAAAAAAATCATGATCATTCATTTTTGTAGCTTCTAATCTGGGCCGTTTAAATTTTAAGTAAATACAACTAATCTTACGGGTTGGGAGGGGTTGATTTATTTAATTTGCACATCATGTTAAAAAATCGGGTTACGGGTTGATTTATTTAATTATGGAATAGGTTCTGGTTAGTCCAATTTAAAAATCGAGTTGGATCAAGTTAGGGTTGAGTAGTTTAGAACCTCAACCCGAACCCAATCAGCTGGAGTTGTAGTGCAAAAGAAAAGTGAAAACCCTAAATTTCATTCTATTTCTATCTCCTCGCACCGCCGCCCCCAATCATATTTCCCATCTCACTCTCTCTCTCCCTCCTCACGGCCGAATCTCCCATACTCACTCTCCCTCACGGACGTCAATCTCTCCCAAAACGTGCTCTCCGGCGAAATCCCACCCGAGATGGCCACTCTGAAGCTCAATGTCCTGAACCTCTCCTCGAATTCGCTCTCCGGGACGGTCCCGTCCACGCTTCAGAATCCCGCGTACGAGCGGACCTTCTTATCGAACCCGGGTTAATCTCCGGTAGACCTCGTCGAGCCTCTTCTTGGACCAATGAAGGAACGGAGAAAGCAGAGGAACTCGCGGACGGCCGACGGTGAGAGAAATTTAGGTTTGATTGATTTGTGATGTGGGGTGGGTTACGAATTCCTCTCTTAAAATAATAAAAATTTTGAGTTTTTTTAGAGGGGTGGGGTGAGCACCCAAAGGGGTGGAAATAAAGCCCACTGGATCACTCACCGTCCCTCCCTTTTAAACCCTCTTTCCGTCCCGCCAAAAAAATGAACATATAAACGTATCTGAAAATTAGGGCGAACGCCATTGATACTCTCTCTTTCTTCGTTTGTTTGTGCAAGAAAAGAAAATTTAGTTTCTATGGGGAATTCTGGCTCCAACAACAGAGTCTCTCTCTCTCTCTCTCTCTCTCTCTCTCTCTCTCTCTCTCTCTGTATGATTTGACATTGGTCGTGTATGATATCATGTGGATGATATCTTGATTGTCTTTTTGATATTTCAGGAGAGGAGGGGATGCTTGTTGGGCAAATGTTGTGTGAGGAATACGAGTACTTCCAATAGTTTGGATGCAGGTGCTTGTTTGAATTTTGATATTCAGAATCTGATAATTTGTTTAATAATATTATGTTTTTTTTTTTATATATATGTAGGTGTAGATCCTCCTGACCCAGGAAGGCAGGAAGAGCAGACTACCCCCCACAGGATTTTGGGATTAGGTGGTTATTATATTAGTTTTTTTATACAAAATTTTTAATGTGGGTTTTAATTCATGTTTTTTTTACGCTCTTGGCTTCAAATTCTATTATTTGATTATTTGTGTATATAATGTTGTTTGTTTGTTATACAATTATTCATTTTGTTATGCATGTATGATTTTATGTTAGATTTGACTGAAGAGATTGTGTTCTTTTCTTATATGCATTTTCTTGTATATATTTTTATAATTCTTGGAGTTGGTTTGTATTGGTATATCACATGTTTTCTAAATCTTTTCTAATTTTGTAGCTGTGGATCCTCAACCTAGCAGTATCGCGGTAGCTCCTATGGTGAATCCAAATCCAGGTGCTCCTTAAATGAGTTTTCTACACCAGATTTAATTTTTGTTTTCAATTTCATGCTTTTTACATAATTCTTGGGGTTGGTTTGTACTGGTATATCACAATCACCATGTGTTTTTTAAATCTTTTCTAATTTTGTAGCTGTGGATCCTCAAACTAGCCGTATTGCGGCAGCTCCTACAGTGATTCCAAATCCAGGTGCTTCTTAAATGAGTTTTCGACACCAGATTTAATTTTGGTTTTCAATTTCATGCTTTTTACATAATTTTCGGGGTTGGTTTGTATTGGTATATCACATTCTGCATGTGTTTTTTGAATGTTCTCTAATTTTGTAGCTGTGGATCCTCAACCTAGCTGTATCGCGGTAGCTCCTACGGTGAATTTAAATCCAGGTGCTTCTTAAATGAGTTTTCTACACCAGATTTAATTTTCGTTTTCAATTTCATGCTTTTTACATTCTGGGATTCATATTTTTTTTTTATGTAGATTTATAGTCAGGGAAGATTTTATCATCATATCATCCATCTTCATCCATCTGTTATTTAAATTGCATTAAATGTAATAAATTATTAAAAACAAGTTAGTTAAAACTCCTTATATTAGAAAAGAGTTTTTTTATTTTTTGTTTAAAGTTATTACAAATAGTGATTTGAGTATTTCAGATCTTAAGAGATTTTTTTCCCTTTTTTGTAATAAAAAGTTTTTGTACCCTTTGGATAAGTAAAATCAAATTTTTAATAAAAATGTATGAATTTTGCGTATGCGCACCTAGGCATGATCATATGAGACCAGATAAGATGATCAACCTATCCTTCCATATTATTGTGTCCCCTAATTCACCTTACATCTGATTCAACCTTTCAAGAGATGCACTCAGTCACTGTTTCAAAATCAAAACATAAAAAGTGCAGATTTGCTATGGAAGAGAATTGCAGATTTCTCATTCAGAGATCACCATCATCAACATTGATGCCCTTGGCCAGTGAACCATTCTTGTAAGCCTCCACTATATGTGCAGCATGGAAAAACAATTCAGACATGGAAGCATATGTTTCTTCCAAATAGATCAACGACAATGTATTAGTCAGTCAATTACCATTAGATCCACCTAGGTGCTTCCCTTTGATAAAAACTTGGGGCACTGTGCGCCTCCCAACCATCGCACTCAGAGTATCCTGAATATCACTCCCATCTTCTGCATAAACATAAAAGAAAATGCCAATATGTAAGAGTAGGATATTTGCATTCCAGCTAACTCCACCTCACCCCCCCCAAAAATTATATCAGTTATGTAAATGCTAACGAGTATTTTAGGCTATCAATAGCAGTTGGCATTGAAATTGCATTACAAGGTGAAACTTTGACAAGCTATAAGATCTTGTAAAGATGACCCATGGAAATTGTAATTCACACTGCTGCACCATGCCATACGTTCATGTTTCAATAATAGTTCAACATTTTAAGTTTGAAAACTAGCACAAAATCTTTAGGATATAACAATCATTTGACATGCATGGAAGCCTTACTTTAAAGAGTTATAATATGTCAAGTTACATGGAGCTAGTTTTGTTTGTGTATAATTTCTATATATTGTTGTTTGTTTTAGTGCTGTTACTTTTTTACCTCTACTTGAATATCTCATGAACCTACCCTCCATCCCCTTTTACAGCACCTACCCACCCACACTCTCTCCTCTCATCACCCCCAACTCCCATCACTCCTCCGATTGCTCTTTCTCCTCTCATTAACCTCTTTCAGCCCCCTCTCTCTCGTCTCATCTCCTCTTGTCACTGCCATTGATGGTGGAATTGGAGGTTATGGATTGAAATGTTTTCTTGTCAGATATTGCATTGGAGATGCTTCTCCTTTGCTTGGTAAAGAGATGCTCAGAAGAATATTTGATAGGTGTTACTTTGGGAAGCGTGTTGAAATCTATGAAAAATTCCAGAGTTTTTTTTAGCGAAACATTGATTGAATTGGGGGTGTAATGGGTATGTTTTGAGGAATAAGAAATCAGTTAAAGAAAGATTTAGAAAGTAATTTCCATTTGCAATCTTTGAGGAAGGATGTTTTATTGAGGGGCAAATATGTCATATTGGGGGCAAATATGTTATTCAGATTTTTCAAGAACATGTGTTATATGGATTTCGAGTAGATTGTAATTTTTCTAATTTTTTCCCTTTTGATAACAAATGTTTTTGCAGCATTATTCATAATGAGTGCGTGGATTAATATTTCTTCTTAGATTTATTAATTAGAAAGATTTTTTTTTTATTTTAGGTCTAGGACACCAAATCTTGGCTAGCCAGGAACTGATTTTGCAATCATCAGACTTACGAATTTTTTCTTTCGATGAGCTAAGCTTCGCTACTGATGACTTCTCCCTCGAGAACCGCCTTGGAGCAGGTGGCTTTGGAAAGGTTTATAAAGGGGTTGTAAATGAACGAGGATCAAATATTGAAGTAGCTGTTAAAGAGCTTGATGTTAGAGATGGACCTAATCAGTGGCTGGTGAGTTCATCTTTAATGCATATTGACGATAAAATTGAACAAATTGTTAGGTGATCTTTAAGCTTTGATGCAGGCTGAAATACAATCTTTGGGAAATCATCAATGTGCGAATCTTATTAGATTAATTGGATATTGCATGGAGGATAAGCGTCGCATGCTCGTGTTTGAATACATGCATAATGGAAGCCTAGATCAACACGTTTTCACAAGTGAGTTCTTTGTGTTCTTTCTTGTAGTCGATTTTTGTGTTCTCATCAATAATATGTGTTTTAACTATGCGAGATTTAAAGATTGATTTAATGATTTTTCACTAATTTCATATAACCTGAACTATAGGAATCTCTAATGTTTCGATGTTATATCATCATTAATAATTAATGTTATATCTTGAGCTCAGCAAACCCATTCCCACCTCCCATCAGGCCCATCCCACCAAGCCCAAGGCCCATCTTGTCATCCCCCCACACCCCACCCCCACCCCACCGGTTTTTATTGGGCTGCTGCTGCTTTTGAGGCCACAGCTCTGCATGCTTGCCTGAACTTGACTAGCTTCTTTATGAGTGTTGCAGAGTCCACACTCCCTGGATACTGTCACCTTCTGCTGCTCTGCATCTTTGTTGACTGTATAAACCCCTGAAAGTAGCACAATCAACCAAAATATATAACACATTTTAAAACCAGTATTTAAAAAAATTGTCATGTAGCAGTAATGGCAAGCTTTCATGTTTTTTTCACTAATCTGATTTTTCTCCTTCTGTTGTCTGTATCTTTTGTTTCACTGAAGAAGTAAATACATGTGTGTAGATCATCAACTACTGTCTTGGGACAATAGAATGAAGATTGCTCTTGGGGCTGCCAAGGGTTTAGCTTACTTGCAGAGTGAGGCAAATATAATACATCGAGATTTTAAGAGTTCCAACATTCTACTAGATTTAGTAAGTGTGGTCACATTCTCATTATGCATGTTCATGTTATCTGTGTGTTACTTTATCAAGAGTGACCAAATTTTATTGTTATTTTTTTTATACAGGAATACAATGTCAAGATATCTGATTTTGGGCTAGCTGTAAAAGGCCCAACATACACAGCAGGAAAATGTGAAGGGACAATTGGTTATACTGATCCTGCTCATTTGCTCACAGGTATGCTTGCCCATCCCCAAAGTTTTTCTCCTAGACAGTAACTCTTTCTTTTTTGAATGATTTCTGAGTGAGTACTTTATTTTTTGAAGGAGACACGGATCTCAAATTTGATGTCTACAGCTATGGGGTAGTTACTCTAGAGTTGTTATCTGGTCGCCGGGTGATAGACAATGACCGCCCACAAGAGCAACACAATCTGGTTAAATGGGTGAACAATCTTTTGAAAGATGGGAGAGAGATCTCTCTCATCTTTGACCCCAGAATCGAATGGACAGAGGGTTCAGTATGTGATGCTCATACTATTGCACTACTAGCTCAACGGTGCTTAAGCGAAGGCATGGGTAGGCCATGGATGGCCGAGATAGTGGGTGCACTCGAGTTGATCCAGTCGAAAAACAGGATAGAATTGTCAGAGCAAGAGGGCGCAAAAGACAGTGTGTAGAAGTCATTACAAAGGAGAGACATGTGAAGGCTGTGAAATCTAACGTGAAGGCAATCCGATGCCATACAGTAAATACGCCCAAACTCGACAGTTTTTTTTTCTTATTGTTTTGACATGTGAAGTGTAGAACTACGCCAGAACTCTAGTCTCTTTTTTTTCCTGTTATTTGTTGTTTTGACATGTGATGAAGTGCAGAAATTCTTAAGCATGTCCTTGTTTTGGCTATAAAACATGGAATACTCAAAGATTGATGTCATGACTCATGAGGTAAAGTAGGTGAGCCTCTAGAGACTGGTTTTTATGCAAGATTCCTTCATTCATCTATTGAATCAAATGCTATATAGGCGTGAAGTTATTGCTCCTCTGGTATGCTACAGTAAAATGCAGACAAAAAGTATTGCATTCTTAAAATAAATCTCTAAAAAAGAATATTACAAAATGACACTTTCAACAATATTATAAACAAAATATTAAATAAAAATCTCGATGATTTAAACGTCATGAATGCACTAAAATATAAACCTACCAGATGATCTATTTAATGAAGTTTAATGTGTTGTGGAAATAAAACAATTATACAAATTTAAGCATAAAGAAGCATAATAAACAAAAATAAATAGACGAGAATACAAATTTTCTTATTCTCAATTGTTGGACACTTTTATTTTATAGGCCCCATAAAAATATTTTCAAAGGTTGGAAGTTTCAAAAGTTACATGTCTTGGAAGGTGAGGGGGAGGTCAAACCTCCATTTATAAGATTAATAATGTTAGTGGTATCTACAAGACAATCACACGTGTGGTCGGTGTAAGTTTTGATTTGTAAAAAAATAGTAAACATTAAAAAAAAATTATTATAATTTTTATGTTAGTTCATTGGATAAAATACATAAAAAATTATTAATAGAATATAAATTTTGATTAAGAAGATATATAACTCACCAGATGATTATTTAGATACACGGAGGAGTGGATCTTGTAAAGATTAGCATTGGTTCGGTTCTAGACTGTTAGACCCACCATTCTTATGAAACAGGACCTAACCAATTAAGCGTACGTGCATTTGTACATTATATTTTTATTTTTGAACAATGTGTATAAGTAAAAAAAAAGTATGAATATAAATGTGTTAGTTAGTTAAATTTGGATGTGTGCATGTTAAACAACAAATAATGTTATGTGAGTAATAGATTTTCATTTGCAAAAAAAATAATAATAATGTATTGGATTTATGAAGATGCATAATATGTTAGATATGTGAATGTTGAATTTACTTACATGATTATGTATGCTAATATTGTTTATTTATGATATTTTTTTTTATGTATTTATGATGGATAATAAAATTAAATTATTATCAATTGGATAATGTTGGGTGACACATCTTGGGTAAAGTAGACCCCCCATTTGACTCAGAGTATGTCAAACCGATCAACTTACAGTGACCCAAGATGTGTCGCGCCACTTTTAAAATATTATAGTTAAAAAATTCTGTGTCATACACCTTGAGTCACAGTAAACATCTTAATTTGACTAGTTGTGTATCAAATCAAACAACTTAAAGTGACATAAGGTATGTCTCACTATTTTTAAAATACTGCAGTTAAAAAATTTTGCGCAACACTCCTTGCGTCATATTAGTGTGTCAAACCAGTTGGTGTGATGAATGTCTAAAACAAAACTAGTGTAACATGCTTTTTATTTTCATTGGGTTGAGCAGGGACAACAATATGGTTGGTGGAATTAGACTTGCTCAATATTATGTTGAAATAAGAACATATCATAGTATGTTGACACAGGAGCCGCACCTTCCACTACGGCTACCTTGTTACAACTTCACTTCAGTCACTAGCCCCACCTTCGGCATCCCCCTATTTGCCGTTAAGATAATGACTTCAAGCATGGCCAACTCTCACAATGTGATGGGCGGTGTGTACAAGGCCCGGGAACAAATTCACCATCGTATGGCTATCCAGCAATTACTAGCGATTCCGGCTTCATAACGAGTTACAACCTGCAATCTGAATTGAGGATGGGTTTTTGGGGTTAGCTCACCCTCAAGGGTCGCCACCCTTTGTCCCGCCATTGTAGCACGTGTGTCGTTAGACGCTTTTAGTGTTAGATCTCAGTATCTATAGAGAAAAAAAAAAAAAACAGAAGAAAACACATAGATTTATGTGGTTCGGTAAAATTTATCTGCATCCATAGAAAAAAGAAAGAAAGAAATAATTCATTATATTTATATCAAGTACTCGGAATATAAAATTTTTAATCTCTCTCACCAGTAGAAGTCTGGAATGCCCCTTTCTCCCTATACACGACTTGCCACAAGTACAAGCTCTAACCAAACACAGTATAAATAAAATTTGGAATCAATAGCATAAAAGATATATATGCAAGTTCAGTTAAAAAAAAAAAAAAAACCACAAAATCTAATCTTAGCACAAAAGAGAACCCAAAACGCGAAATCCGATGAAAAACTACACACAGAAACAAAACCCAGATTCACTTGAGACCGAGTTCCTCTGTCTCTACTTTGGGTAGCTTATTTGGAACCATCAGCACTTTGTGTGTGTGAGGGGTGTTTAAAATGGACATATTGATTTGTCGAACGCGCCAAGTTGTTGACAGCCATCCAATTGACGTTTTGGGTCGGAAGTCTACAGTGAGGGTTTAAAATAAGCAACAGCATTGGGTTTGGCTATTTGTCCCCCTTTACACACCTAATTCTTTTCATACCCAACTCAAATAAGATATATTCTTCAAACACCCCCGTATTTAAATGGACATAGGGTTTTCAATGCACACCTCATTCAATCCATCCCTTTGAAACCCAAAAAACCCCATCAGCAATGGTAGCCACCATGACCTCCTCCTTCATCAAACTCACAAGGCTCTACACCACCTCCTCCTTTCACGGCCTCCCACGCTTCACCACCGCCACCGTTTACTTCTCCTCCACCCCCACCCCCACCTCCGCCAACTACAACCTTCAATCCTTCAAGTTCTCACCAACTAAAGAATCCATCGTCATGGAGGGAATGGTGGGAGTAGCAGAGACGAGGTTGGGGAGGGGGATGGAATTTAAGATGCGAACAAATTGACCTTATTCTATGCTCATAGACACTACCAATGTCGACGATTTTACATATCGTAGACATCTCATGTGTCGATCATTTAAAAAAAAATCATTAACATTTCTTTTATCTCTCCAAATCTAAAAAAAAACAAATAAAAATAGGTCGTCTCCCTTGCCTCCCTCTTCATTGTATTCATTTTTATGGTAATAGCTCATATCCCCTCTAAGAATCATTTGACTTTGTTTCTGTAACCTTGTCAACAGATCTAGTATCTATGAGTTCTAACTCTGTCGTGTCTACAAAGTCCAGAAATCATTTAAGTTTATTTCTATTATCTCATTGATAGATTCAATGTCAACAAAATCTAAATCAGTTGACAGTTCCAATATCACTGGGTTCAGAAACCACTTGACTTTATTTTTAGGAACTCATCGACAGATCTAGTGTTTACAAAATCTGATTATATCGACAATTTCAATGTCTACAGGTATAGCATCCAGTGACAGTTGTAGTGTCAAAGTATCCAGTCTTGTCAAATTCAAACTTAGTAGTCAAAAATCCAGATTCACCTATATGATTTATTGTGTTTTTGTTCATTCACATTTGAAACATACAAAAAAAAAAAAAAAAAGTATACATTGTGTCATAACACTTCCGAGTTCGGCATGCCATAACACCTCCTAGTACCTTAGAGCCTAGCATACCGTAACACCTCCGAGTACCTCCAGTCCGAGTACCTTGGGCCCAATGTGCTCCGCCGAGGCCTTTGTCGCGTCGTCGGCCAAACCCCCTTCCTCTCCTCTCGGTCTATCCGTGGGTGTGTAAAGAATACGGTAATAAAAGGATCTTTCATTCTTGGCCCATTTATTTGGGGCTACGTTTTATCCAACTAGTTGGTCTGGCCCGAGCTTGCTGACCAGAAAGCATGCGAGCTTGGCTTAGACTTGTCAATACTCAATTTAAACTGGAGGGACATGTTTGACATATCGATGAAGGGGGTTACTATTTCATTTTCATCCATCCAGCCTTTGAATACAGAGTCAAAGTCATCAGCTTCGAGTTTGTTATCAGGGTGGAAGTTCTGAGTAGCATTCTTGAGTTCATTTAAGGTGAAACTCTTTAAATTGGATGCATGCAATATGTATCTCTTCCTCTCTTTGTATGTGAGAGATTGTGTCTTACACAGTTACACCTACATATTAAAATGAGAGATTGTTCTCATTAATTAATCTTGGAAGAAACAAATTAAGACAAATGTAAGAGACAGTCTCTTGTTAATAGTCTCATCTACAACCTACACATGTTTTTATTTTTTTAAAATAAAATGAGGTATAAACTTATGCTAGCGGATTGTGTGTTTTCATTTGTAGAAAATGTCGCTGCTTGTGGAGGTACCTCTTCCTTCTCAGGTTCATTGTGCTTTCTTTTTCTTTTTATCTTTTACTTTTTCTAATGCATATCTTGTATCATCTTCTCATCCCTCCACACCTTCAGACTCTTGTAACTTTGTTTCTCAGTAATAAACAGTCTATCACTTTTCCAAAACAAAAAAAAAATTATATAAAATGTCAATTTTTTTATCAATTATATGAGTACAGATCGAGATTGTGTATAATATATATAATTAGTCGATTATGAAAACAAAACCAAACCCAAAAGGATCTAATTAAGGAGCGTTTGTGATGTAGACATCATAGTCACACATTTTATGGACGGCCGAGATCAGATGGAACAGAAGAAGAGAAGATATCTTGATCGATTCGGAGCATCGTAACTTGAAACCGCCATAACTTTCAAACCGTAGATCAGAATCGATATTATAATATGTCCACGCGTTCGTATCGACGAGCCCTACAGGAGTAATCTCTAGTTTGACCCAACCCGGTTTATGTCAGGGGGGCCTATGGGCCATGTGGATGTGAAGGGCAATGTGTTTCAAGCTCATCCTGTTCGGCTCGGGCCGAAGGATCTGCACTGGATGGGCTTGCGCATGGTGCAACTTGTTGAAATTTTTGTGCATGACAAACAAATATTAGGCTAAACACAAATTCTTATAATTATCACATCAAGAATATAAACGTCTAATATATATGAAATCACGCATACTATAAAAAAAATATAGTAAAAGCATGAAATAAAAGAGTAAAGGATCAGAAAAGTGTATCTGAAAATGTGGAAGCGAGTGAGGATACTCTGTCCTTGATGAATCCTCCTCACACATATGGTTGAATGGCTTCTACCTCTGAGAAATACGACTACAATAGGTTTTGTTATTCCGGAGTGCGAGCTACAGAAAAATCACGATGAACAGACTGCGATCCTTTCAAACGCCTAAATAAATGGATCAATAGAGAAGGAAAATAGTGTTGCATGCGGACTAGGTTAAACACTAGAAGGGCTGAACATGATTGATCATTAATTCACTAAGTACATAGTGTAAAGAAGAATTGAAATTCTACTTTTTCTTGAGATTATCTCCCTCGGACATGGGAACCCTTCCTTTTATATGCAAATGATATATATGATGTTAATATGTAAATAAAAAGCCACATATTAATGCATTGTCATTGAATATTTGAAACACATGAAATTCTCAAACGACTGAGCATTCTAATATTCCAAAATGCATGCTCTGTCCGTTATTAAACGTTTCAAAGCCCCAACTCATCCAAATGGCTAGAAGGTTTAAGATATGCATGTATTTTTTGTCACCTTATTCTAACACAACTTATGATGGCGATGTTGGTCTATGGGTTTGATTCTGCCGTGGACGGGAAACTCAACGTGGAGGAGGCTTATGAAATCTCTTTGCAGCCAGTCGTGCTGTTGACTGCGCAATCCTTTATAGAGTACTAAATGCAATTTTATATATCTCATTAACCATCCCATGAAGTATGTATCTCTTTAGACGAGGTATATATACATCATTAAATTTTTTATACTGACTAAAAATGAGTTTATTCAATTCAAAATGAAAGGATACACCTTTTTTTTTAAGTATATACCTCATTAGATGATATTTTCTATTTAAAAATAAATAAAAATATGTGTGGTTTGTGTTTTAGACTGTATAAAAGATTAAGCGTAACATTTACCCTAACATTTATGCTTATTCTAGTTAAGGTGTTATCATAATTTGGGTTTGAGTGAGTCATGCTATGATGTATTTTTTAATTATTCAATGTGTTTATTAATTAGTCTTTTAGTAAATGGTATATGTCCTGGATGTGAGTCAAATAGTTCTATGTGATTAAACTATATTGAAATTTGTTTTTCGCAACATCTATTCTATTTTGATAAGATAGTCTTGTGGCCTATTGGATAAAGGAATAGCATTCCACAATTCAATCCCTCGTAACTTACCAAAAAAAAAAAATCTACCCCTCCTGATATTGTGAAATTGGAAATGTTACACTCTGTCTTTCTTACAATACCAAACACAAAAAGCAAAATATATATACTTCAATCAATTGAATGATGTAATTTATAAAAAACGTAAGAAATTATGGTGAGTGGATGAATTTAACGAGGTATATGTGACTGTAATTGAATTGCAAAAAAAGACTGAAAAACAACACTCATTTCGACATGCATCATGACCCATGTGAAAAGAAAAAAAAAGAACAAAGCCCAAGAGAAGGAAAAAAAATCTAACAAGAAAAATAAAATAAGAGCACATCTTCAAATATCTTGAAACATTATTCTCCAAACAAAAAAATCAACTCATTTGACCAAGTGAGCTGTATATTACAAGAACAGAACTACAAAAATACCAACAACATGCAAGAGCAAGCAGAAAACAGCAAGACCATCAAGAAGAAAAACATAGTCACCATATAGTTTAGGTTTCATTATTGTCAGGAGATGATACACACAATTCTACTATATTGTGTGGCCCAAGTTTTTGTTGTGGCCTTAGGCCTGCAGCGCGTTGAGCGCTTCCACCACGTTAGCCATGGATGGCCTGTCCTCGACCTTGATTGAGACGCACCGGAGAGCCAATGATGCAACCTTCTGAGCCCCATTGAGCGAAGACTCTGCCCATTCAAGTCTGGGATCCAATATGCGGAAGATCTTATCTTCATCACTCAAAAAAGGTTTTACCCAACTTACCAAATTCCACTCCTCTTTTGGGCGGTTCCGGTCAAACACCAGGCGACCACAGAGCATCTCTAAGAGGACAACTCCAAAGCTGTATACATCATACATGGAAGTCGTGTCTCCTTCGAATAATTAAAAGTTATTCATTAATTCTATACACCTTGATTAAAAGATAGATTTCCCTATGACTCAACAAAGTGGATCTCATCCCCAAACTACAAATCCTACATTACGAATAATGAAGAATTTATAAAAAACATACATCAATTTTTTTCTTCCAATTGATTACCTCCTGCTTTCTTATGAATGGTGATCTCATGAAGCTTGATCAACAAGATTTATAACCTTAGTAGCAGGATTGCAAACCATACCTGTCATGAAGTAATCAAGGGGTGCATATCCAATTGAGCCCGTGACTCTTTGGGAATAGTGTGTTGGACCGTCTACCGCATAGTGAAAATGAAAAAGCTTTGCATTATAATCCTGTAAAATAAATAAGAATGTTAGTTAATAATCTTGATCTATAATTAGAGCTTAGTGAAAACACTCATTGAAAATATCAATAATAGAATTGACTTTAATCCCACTTACTGAATCAAGAAGCACATTGGAGCATTTAAAATCTCGATGTATAACAATAGGTTTTCTGTTTGCATCATCGTGTAGGAAGGCCAAACCCTTGGCAGCCCCAAGAGCAACCTTCAATCGAATATTCCATGAGAGAGTCTGAGAATCTACACTCCATGTATAAAAAAAATTATAGTATGAATATAAGAATATGCATGTAAGAAAAAACAAGATATTACATGATAGCTAAACATTGATATATATTTCAGACATACTATGCATTAGATACATATTTAATTTGTTTATCACGTGAATTATTGAATAAAACATGAATTGTTATTGATACATGATTCAAAAATAGATTAGATGAAAACCCATCAAAATGGAAAATTAACAATACGAAACAATAAGGGATAAGAAGAACTCACTTCTGAAGAGGTGGTTCTCTAGATTTCAAACGTTTCAGTAGCACTAGAAAAAAAAAGGACTTTATCTTCTAAGAAAATCATTGAGTCCAAAAGTGAAACATGATTTTTTTTATTAATTCATAAAATGATCATACAATAGTGACACTTCTTTCTTATACTTTGCAATTATCTAAACACAATCTTCATAATGATACTTTTTCTAATCTACTAAAAATATATAACGCCCTAATTAAACATCTTCGAAATCTAAAAATAATCTTAAAAAACGAAATGATACTAAAACAAATAATTCAGATAAAGCATGGATTCACTATCACCACAATGATAATGACAATAAAAAACAATGAGGAATAAAAAGAACTAACTCTCAAAGAGGTGTTTGGCTAAGCTTCCATTGGGCATGAACTCATACACTAACATGCGTTGATCATCTTCCCCGTAATACCCTATCAATCTTGCAATATTCGGATGGTGTAACTTTCCCAAGTACTTTATTTCTCTCTGTGCATTCAAACATATATTAAGATCACCTCAACATGATATCAAATCACGTTTTGAATAGAAAACTTCACTCACCATCCATTCTATGTGCATATAATCAAGCTCCTTAACAGCAACCGCCATACGAGTTCTCTTATCATGATCTATCCAACCTTTGAAGAGGGGCCCAAAATCACCCGCTTCGAGTTTGTTATCAAGGTGGAAGTTCTGCGTAGCAGTCTCAAGTTCATTGAAGAGGAATCTCCTTATATTGCATGAAAGCAACATCACTTCCTCGCTCCGTGTGATCTTATGCATCAAAGGAGCTGCATCAACTCGGCTATGTTTTACACCTGTAAATTAATTAATTGGGTGTTGTTTCTCATTAATTGATCTTGGAAAGAAATATAAATCCACAATAAAAAGAATTTCAAAGAACACAATGCAAGAGATTGTTGGGTACAAATACATTAAGAAAAATATTACATACAGTCCTACACACGTTTTACACACGTTTTGATTTTTTTTATATACATATAAAAAATGAGGTATAAACTTACACCAACGGATTGTATGTTTTCATTTATACAAAATGCCCTACTCTGTTTTCTTTTTTTTTATCTTCTACTTTTTCTAATGCATATCTTGTATCACCTTCTCATCCCCCAACACCTTCATATTTTTGTAACTTTGATTCTCAGTTATAAACAGTCTACCACTTTTCAAAAAAAAAAAATTGTAAAAAATGTCAATTTTTTAACAGTAATATATAAAGTATTGATCAAGATTGTGTATACTATAGATAATTGGCCAATTATGAAAACAAAACAAAACCCAAAAAGAACTAAATCTATTTTAGGCAAATCAAACTTGACAGTTGACTCTATATATAAGGGTTCTGTTATGCTTAATCTTTTTTACAGTCTCAAATACATCATTAGCCCCCTCCATTAATTGTACCGAGGAATATATGTTGCATTCATTCCTTTTTACAGTCTCAAATGCGTCATTAGCCCCCTCCACTCTTTGTATCGAGGTATATTTGTTGGAAAATATTAATTTTTTTTATAATTAATATTATTTACTTCATTGGAATATATACTTCATCTTTCACGGAAATACATACATCATCTATGTTTAAAAAAATGAAAACACATGTGATTTGTAATTTTTTTACTGTAAAATAGATTCAGTATAATATTTTCATGTATATAATCAGAATATTGTTACACTCAGCTTTTTTTTAAGTCCAAAATGTGGGTCTATATACTTCGTTAGAAATTCAGTCAACCATATATATCGTTAATTTTTTTCTTATACTTATTAAAAATAGGTTCATTTAACTTGAAATGAAGCGATATACATTTTTTTTTATCAAAACATATATTTCAATAGATGATGTTCTATTTTTTTAAAAAAAAAAAAAACATTTGTGATATTTGTTTTAGACGGCAAAAACAATGACTAAATCAACATTTTTCATATAATTAGGAGACGTGAAAATATCTGAAAACCTTTTCAAGCATAATTGTGAACCCCAAAAAAACCTTGCAAACAAAAAAGAGGACATTTTTTACCTTTATTTCGAGAGGAGAAACACAGAAAAGTCCCCATCAGAGATGTCCCCCCCTTCAAATCCAAAGCTGATAGTTGATGATTTGGGGTTTTTGCTACTGTGATGCATTAAAATCAGTTTTAAAAAGAGAGAGAAAAAAGGGTCAATGATTAATTAAGATTTCCATCAATCTCGGTATTATAGTTAGAGAGAGATCGGAAGACCATGTTTAAAAGATTAATCAGGGACATGTGTGAAAACTATTTACGGATCTGATGATAAATTTATACGGATCTGGATATTATTTCTGTCAAGGGACTTGTTTGTATTATTTTTAAGGGAAACATCCATATAACCCCCTGTAATCTGGCCTAAATCTATAAAACCCCCTGCAATCTTCATAAATCCATATAACCCCCTATAATCATCCCTCTATATCCATAAAACCCCCTCCGTCTGCCTTCTGTTTAACGGGGCAAGGGGTTATGGATTTTTCTCTGTTTTTTTTTTAATTTTTCTTACGTGTGGTTTAAAAATTGGACTGTTTAACATTTAGTTTTGAATTTTTTTTTAAGATACCACACACCTTTAATTTTAATAAAAAAAAAGGGTTATTCAGATTATAAACACATACAAGATCATCCACCAAAGAGATAGAAGTAAAAGAGAATGAATTTTGTAACAAAAAGTGTGTAACATCAACCAACAAATTTTCAAAAATACGAATTATGTTTTTTTATTAAATCTTGGGGCACCTCTTGTGTTGGTGTCATGAGTGAATTTTGTTGGGGATAAATTGTACGTGGAGGAGTAGTTTTGGGTTCTTTTTTGAAATACCAAAAGAAAAAGTATATATCTCTTTTACTTCTATCTCTTTGATGGGTGATCTTGTATGTGTTTATGATCTGAATAATTCTTTTTCTTTTATTAAAATTAAATGTGCGTGGTATCTTGAAAAAAATTCAAAAGTAAATGTTAAACAGCCTAATTTTTAAACCACATATAAAGAAAATTAAAAAAAAAACTAGAAAAATCCATATAACCCCCTGTAATCTACCATAAATCCATATAACCCCCTGCCCCGTTAAACAGACGGAGTGGGTTTTATGGATATAGTGGGGTGATTACGGAGGGTTATATGAATTTTTTCCTATTTTTAAAAGGTTCACTTTGCAATAAATTTATACATCTATGGGTACATTATAACTTTACGTGGTGGTCATTGTCATGACGGGATCGGAGAGGGGACACCCACTTTTGGTGATAGTTGATATCTTGATGGGAGGTGGATCCGAGCGGAAGAGGCTCCAATTCTTACGGATGGGTGGAAAAAAGGGGAACAAATAAATGAAAATTATAAAAGAGTGCCCAATGGTCATGGTACAACGGTTCAAAGCTTACATATGTTAAGAGTAAGTCTTGGATTCGAATTTTGACGCTGACTTACCCATCTGTTTGTTGATAATTATTCGAAAGAATTTTCCATTGGACCGGAACAAACAGGGAGAGGTAACATGCCCAACTTGACCGTAGCATCAGGCACAGGGGTCTCTCCGATATTAAGAAAAAAAGGTTTTTTATTAGATTTAGTGATCGATTATTATTACTTCTTCATATTTTAGTTTTAATCCCCATATTTAAGAGATATGTTCATTTTTAATTCCTAAAAGGAACCTATCCTTAAATTATTTAATTTTTTTTAGTCCTTGGAAATGACTAAAAAAAACTTATCCTGGTTTGGGGGAGTTAACAAACTAAACATATATTAAAGAAAAATGTATCATTATATATAGATATAATGTGATAGGTTGAAATGTGTTTATGATACACGTGATATAAAAAGGCAGTTCAGTTAGTAGCTCACACATGTGATATATAAATGTGTTTATGATACATTATTACGAAATCTATTGTTATATATGAAATATTATTAACTTATTTATTTCAGCATTCCAATAAAAGAATTGAAACAAATGGAGCAGATAATCAAAATTATATGTTGAACTCAAGTAATATGTAATATTCAAAAAGATTTCAATGATCTAGATAATCTTATTTGAGCTGTTTAAGATACCATATAACTATAATCCTTAATATTTATGAATTATTTGAAATTTATTATTATTATTATTTATATCGTTTGTAATATTTATTATCATTTGTATTATTTGAAATATTCTATGTATTATTTGTATTATTTAAAATTTATTTAATGAATATTTTATGAAATTTAAATTTTTTAAATATCTTAACATGTCATATATAATGCATATAGATCATCTCGCCATGTGATATCATGTATTCCTTTTCAACCACTAACACACTCAACACTGACTGTAGTTGTCACGCCAGTGATACAATTAATAAAATTATCTAATCATAGCAAACATTAAATATAGTTTCATTATGAAAAAAGAACTTTAGACAGGAGTTAACAAACTAAACATAAGCTGGACCGAATAGAAAAACTTACTAATCAGCTGATTATCCACAACATTCATTCATTTGAACCTCCCCCAACTCATCTCATCCACATGAAGCTCTAATGTATATATTTACACACATCTACTTAACATATTCCATTACCAACACATGGAAGCCCCATTTAAACTTTCAAGAATAAGCATCAACGTAGTTTCTTAGCTAACATTGATGGTGAAGTGTTTGAATTATCTTTAAATGTTATTATGTCATGAAAACCATAGTAGCAGTAGGGGTGGGTCTTCCATGATAATTATTTTCCACATTCTTCCTATAGTTTAATTCTTCAAAGTCCCCCTCTCCTCTCTTAGCAATTACCATCAAAATTTCAATTTCACACCAAGCATTGAACAAGTCCAGACTCCGGAAGACCTAAACCAATGTACCATTTTTATAACCTACATAGAAGTAACTCCAAGAAGCTTTAGAAAAATAAAAGGTGGGAGTCCTCCACCACCAAAGATTTTATTAATCTTGGATATCAAATAAGCTCCACACATCCTTATTTCTGCCAATATATCCTCCTTGCACGCTCCTAGAAGCTTTTTACTCAGACTTTTTCTTTAGTCTTAAGTTTGTCCTCCAAAAATAAAAATAAAAACAGAGCCACTAAATACCCCATAAGTTTCATTCCCCATATGACAACATGAATTTTGGACAACTGAATCCAGAAATATTAAAAGGAGATATTCCTCCTATCAACTAGTCCACCTCAAAACTTCTGACATAAAACAAGTGAGAGTGGACTGATATAAGTTGATAAACCATTCACAAAGGGGTGACCCCGATCGTGAATGGGATTTGGGAGAGGATCCAGATCTTCATATCCGAGTGGGGGAGAGGAGATATATTGCAGAGGCGTTGAGAGTAGAGTTTGTGAACAGAGTTTTATTTATCGAGGAGGGATTTATGCCTTATATGCCAATTCCGGGTGGTAGTAATCTCAACTACAACCTGGTTTTAGGGTTTTTTTTTATGTTTCTTCTTCTTTGTAATAATTGACTTGGTTACTGATTTAATGAATGGTGGTAGCTAGTCTACCTTTCCCCTCAAAAAAAAAAAAAGAACAAAAGGTGAAAAACCATACACAAAATTTAGCTGAATCTTTTTTTTTTTTTTAAAAAAAAGAAGAGTGGTAACGCACCACAAGATAGATTAAGGCACGATGAAAGGAAGGGCAATGAAAGACCTATATCCAAACCATCCAAAAGTCCTTTCTCATGAAATCAATAATAATGGGGGATTATCACATACCACATGATACCAGGTCAAAACAAAACCCATCACTGAACAGTTAAGTAAAAAAGAGAAAGAGAGAGAGAGTCCTATTTCACCAGGAGCCCACCCTCCTATTTCATAACCTTGCTCCAAAGATTATATTTGCACCAATCCCTGAGGTTACAGCTTATAGGAAACACTATCCCATGTATTCTCAACATAGAAAGCCCTTTTTTGGAAGATTTTCCCTAAAGTTAGCTCAATTTACAACATAGCTAAGTTTACCAACACACAGAATGATTATATGAACTGGAGAATATTTTCTCCAAGACATCAGTTCCCCTGCTTTTTTAGCTTCTGGATGATTCCAATATTTGCTGGGCAGATTCAGCTCTCTCCCCCAGGTCATGCTCAATCTTTCCCATATCTCAATGTTGAATTTGCATTTAGTGTTCTCTGCTTCATCACATAGTTCAAATATGACATTCCCATCTAACACCCATCTATTCTTGTTATTCTTGCTCTACTGCCTCAAAATAGTGTGCTTAGAAAATTTGATGCTTCGCTCTTCATCACATAGTGGGGAGCATCCAAATTAGCTCCATCAAAGCCAACCACATTGATAGGGACAAACTATGGAGCTTATACATACATTTATATATATAAAACCAAAGCAGCAGGCTTTATTCTGTGGGGCTTGTCAATGGAGCAAATCTCAAAGGTATTTAAAAGGTCCCATGCAAGCTCATGTTTATATATAACTTCATTATGTCACAAACATATGCATATACAATATAATTACAATTTAAACTATTAGAAAATACATAGTCTAGAATCCCTTGTAAAGAATCCCTGATATGATATAGGCGACTTTGTTTCTTCCATATCTGATCATTCTTGAGTTTTTCTATCAATTTATGTTTTCTGTTCCATGCCAAACAGACCAATGATTTATCAATCAACATTTCACGTAATGCAACCAATTTATCTTTAAAAATATAAATCATTTGCAGAAACAAAAATCCACAACATGCATCCATACATAAGCTCTAGCAATCACAATTCCCACTGAGAAAATCGTGTTAAAAAACTTGAGCAACCCTAAACATCAGAAAGTGCACCAGATCAAAGGAAAGATGACAAAAACCCAACTTTCAACAATTAAAAGTACCATTACGCCATTTTCACATAAAGTCAAACATTTTCCATAACAAACACTTGTATCATATGAACATGAAAGGCAAGCAAGCATCACATGAACAATAACAGAAGAAACCAAACTTAAAATTACCACTCGAGCACATGCCAGCTTCACTGATCCTCTTCTTCTGACCGCTTCTTGCGCCTCCCACCCCGTGAATCTTCACGGTGCTTCCTGCTCCGCTTCTCTGACCGCTTCTTATGCCTCCCGACCCGCGAATCATCCTCCGAGCCACTAAAATCCGAATCACTCTCCGACCGATCCCTCCTCCGCCTCCTGCTCCGCTTCTTCCGTCTCCTCCTCCTCCTCTCCTCCTCCGATGACTCACTCTCCTCATCCGAACTACTCGAACTCCTCCTCTTCTTCCTCCTCTCCTTCTCACGCTTCCGCCTCTTCTCCCTCCTCCTCTTCCTCTCATCCTCCTCATCCGAAACCCTCTTCGTCTTCTTCTCCTCACCGCTCCTCTTCTTCGATCTGCCCCTCGCTGATCCCGTCCCAGACTTCTTCCCGAACCGCTCCGCGATGATCCTCTCCATCTCTGAATCCACGTCCGAATCCTCACTCTCGCTCTCCTCCTCACTCCCATCGCTCTCCTCGGCGTTCTTCTTCCCCTTCAACTTATCAAACATCGCCGTCGCCGTGCGGAGGGCAACGTCATCGTCCTTCTCGACGTCGTCCTTAATGGAGAGAAAGTTCCGGCACTGGAAGGTGAGGTGTCCGACGCGGCCGCACTTCTTGCAGGCTCCGCGGGTCTCGTCAGCGTTGGATCCGGTGATCCGAGCGAGGGCGAGGAGGCCCTGGAAGCTGGTGTAGGCGTTCTCGCCGTCGGCGTCGTCGGAGGCCGCGCCGCCACCACCACCGCCGACGACGGACTTGGAGGAGGGATCGGAGGCCTTGGAGTCCT
Organism: Acorus gramineus; assembly: GCA_030737835.1. NCBI lineage: Eukaryota > Viridiplantae > Streptophyta > Magnoliopsida > Acorales > Acoraceae > Acorus > Acorus gramineus. Next base: position 30,492 of record JAUJYN010000104.1, read on the forward strand.
TGGTGGGTGCATAGGGGTCGTAGCCGATCGCGCTCTGCCAGATGCCGTGGGTCTGAAGGGCGGCGCTGCTGTGGACCCGGTTGTTCGCCGGCATGCGAACGCGTCCCGCCGTCGCCGGCATGTTTGCGGGGTTTGATTTGTGGCTGGTGTGTGGTTTGGGTGGAGAGAATAGGTTTTGTTGGGGGATCGATTAGGGTTTCGAGAGGGGAATTTCGCGAATTGGGGATTAGGATTTCGAGAGGGTTGCGGAAGGCTACTTTATATAGGGTGAGACCTTATTTGTAATGGGCCCGATTTGATGGATGGAGTATCCGGATCTCCACACAAACCTCTCTGTGTTTATTAATGTGTATATTTCACATTAAATTTTGTTTTTCTAATAAAAATTTGAACTCAGGGTTATCAAACTAACTTTTATGTTCTGTTTTTGGTAATATTTTACCATATAAGGGGATAGAATGAGGGGTAATTATAAGAATAAATGAATAAGAAGACAGTTTATATCTGTTTAATATAAAAATAATCAGAATGGACAGTTGTTTCAATTTTAAAATAAAAATAAAAATATTTTGTTTCACTTAAAATTAAGATAGCATTTATTCTCACTCTTTGTCCTAATTTTGACAAATGTGGATGTGAACAAAATTAAATATTTTTTTATCATTTAAAATTAAGACAACTTATTTTCAAAACTTCAACTCATTGTCAAATTAACCCTATATGTTTTATTTTTTAAAGAATAATAAAAATCATCTACCGATGTATTGCATTTCGAATTAATAAACTCATATTTAATAAATATAAAATAAAATAAAATAATGATAAGTATATTTTAGTCTATCAATGCATATGCTTCATTGAGTTTCTAATGATTCATATAAGACTGTATTTTAAACTATAAAAATAACTTAATATAACAACATCCTATAAAAATAAATCATTAGAATAAATTTTATAGGAGGCAGACAAATGTCTGAAGGCAAAGGGTGACCAGAGTAAACGGGTTAAGATTTTCCAATCTTTCATGTCTGGTGATGTTTTGGTCAATTTAGTTAATTCTCAATAACATTATTTGTCAAAGAGGTACTCCTCCATATGTGAAAAATATTTCTCATTTAATTTTGCAACATTTTTTTTTATACTTATACCAACTCTATTTGAATACATGTACCTTGAAACTACGTGTAAATATAATTTTTTAAAAATTAACAATTTAACTAATCTTTTTATTCACAAATTTATATTAATCTTCAAGAAATACAAAACGATAAACGATCTCCCCATCGTCCGATCACCAACAAACGACCCTTCTGACCTTACACGTGTCCCTCTCCGTATGGCCGACGTGGATCCCCAAACGAAGGTCGCTTCACTTTCACTCACTCTCTCCTTCCATTCCTACCTAAGCGAGCTGCCACCAACAATGGCGGATTAGGGTTTCCTCTCAAGCACGATCCGAGTCGAAGAAGATGCCGTACAGTAGGTTCTCGGGCTCTCTGTCATCGCCGAAGGTCGACGTCGTCATCGACATGGGCAATCCCTTCCTCAACCGCACCGTCGACGGCTTCCTCAAGATCGGAACCGTACAAACCCTTCATTTTGTCTTCCTGTAATCGGGTTCGTTCACTCGATCTCGGCCATTGATGTGTTTGTGTTTTTGTTTTTTTTGGCAGGTGAGCGCGTCGAGAGTCGCTGCAGAGGAAACCTATCACTGCATCAAAAGAGGTCCCTTTTTTTCTTACAAAATCTGATATGAACGATATCGTGCAAATATGAATCGATTTGAGATTTTATTTTCTGAAACTTGATTGATTCTGTTTTTGCAGGGAGTGTTTCCAAGCACAAAATTCAAGAAACTGTAAGTTTTGAGGGAGAAACATGTATTCTTTGAATTAGATGCAATAAGGATTTCAAAAAAAAAATTTAAAAAGTTGGAATTTATGTTTGTGTGTTTATTTACTGACATGTAATACTTTTTTATATGGAAATGTATTTAAGTCAAAATAAAGTTTTGTGAATGCAATTAATTAGTGAAAGTGTGTTTAATCTTATTATCTTTTCCTCAATTCATGTTTGGATTCTATCAATTACAATTATGAAATGGATGGTTGGTTTAGTCTCTTTAGACAACACAAAAGAGAGGTCAATGAATGCTTTGATCTTAGCTTGGTCTTGGCACATATATTCACTAAATGGTTAAAACTTAAAATGCTAGTTGTAATGTCTTTTTATAATGCTGGTGTTAGTCTTCTTGAAATCACTCTGCTTGTTTTAGATAAAGGATGTACGTTGATTCAGTTTTGTACTTTCATGCTTGAAACAACAAAAGACGGTTCAAAAATATAACAATGCACAATTCACATTTTTTAAGATATGGAAAAGCTTAAATGACAGTTAAAAAAACATTGGAGTTTATGAAGTTTAACGTTTGAGACATTTTACAATTACATAGGCTTGATCAGTTAAGTTGTAACTTCTGCATTTTCTTTGTAAGAGTCTTGGAAGAATACAAGATGATGTCACTATAGAGGAATATGAAACCTTGGACGGTGTAAGATTTTTATTCATTCAAAGTGTGAAAATGGTTCTCCAGCAGGTTGACTGATATAGATGACTTGGGCCATAATTTACATGTCCGGGGACATCTCATTCGTATGATTGTTTCCTTCCCTTGCCTCATGGATGGCAATGAACTTTATATACAGGGTGAGAGAGTGTCTACGTATGGAATAATAACATAATAAAGTTGTTAAGTGTACTTGCTTTCGTACATCACTGCACTTCTATGAATTGGGTTAAAATGAAAAACATTTATAAACATTCAATTTGATAAGTTCAGCATTGTTTTCTGGGCTCTGAGGAGCAAGCTCGATGTGACTCAATATGATCACTCATGAGGAAAAC
>JAUJYN010000104.1:43395-120038 GCA_030737835.1 Acorus gramineus
ATTATTTTATAAATATTCTGTCTGATTAACCCTGATTAAAAATATAATATATACTAAAAGCCTATCCAATGTATTAAAAATACGAAACATTATCTGTAAATAATTATTTTATTTCTTCGATTATGGTTTTATATTATATCAAAATTAATAAAATCATCACGTACATAAGGTTTTTTATGCTTTTAATAAATTGTAGGATTTTTTAGTACATTATGTTTTCAGTAAGCATTAACATAATATTCATTATCTGTCAATAGAAATTTAATTCAGAGGTTTATTTGAATTTATATAGGTGTTTTCCCAGGATTATATTGAATTTAAGAAAAGTCAGAGGGTTACATAGATGTCAGAAAGTTTACATGGGTTATTTGGATTTTTCTTTGAAAAAAGAAACACTTAACCTCCATTATAATCTCACTTGCAGTCTATACTGTTTTTCTTTTTAAATCATACTCTTATTTTGAAATGTATAGTGTTATATGAAATTATATGTATATTTAGATAGAATAGTGTATTTCTTTTCCGGTCGAAAAAACTGTATTTTTTTTCGAGATAGATAGAATAGTATATATACGAAGTGAAATGATGTATATACTATGCCATCAAAGTTAATTACGCTGCAAACGGGGCTTCTTTTTCTTTTCTAAATCAGCGCGATCCGGCCCATTCCATCCGAAAACATACCATCTCTTCAGACCTACAAATCCTTTTTAACACTCTGAAAGCCTCACAAAAGTCTGAAAATCATAAATTTTTCTTTTGTGTGTTTGCGCGTGCTTTGTGTGTGTGTGTGTGAAAAGGAAAAGATGAAGAAATACGGAGGGAGGCAGCCCACGGGGACGCCCTCCCTGGCTTGGTCGTCCGTCGTGGTCGTCGTTTCCCTGCTCACCGGCGCTTCGATCGTCCACAACATTTTCAAACCTGACCTGGTAAGATCAAATGCTTTTTCGACGACCCATTTCAAAATAGAATCCAAACAAATCCCCAGTTCACTTGTCCATCTTCAATTGATCCGTTTTAGTTTGGGTTTTGAAAATGCACTCTCATTGTTTGATGAAATGTCTAATTGAGTAGTTTTTATGTTTTGGTTTCTCATGATGTTCTTGTTATTAATTTTGGTTAAAAAAAAAAAATGTGTAGACACTGCCGCAGATCGAGAGCACGGAAGCGAACAAAGGAACTGCAAGTGAACGTTGATAGTAGGCAGAGTGGGAATTGTTTTTTTTTTTTTTTTCAACGAGAGATAAAATGTAATAAAGTGTATTGATATACACGACTACGAAAGAAATACTATCTTAACATTGCAAAAATGTTATCCTGTTTTTCTGCCCACATATTATTTTTTGTTAATATACTTAGCTAGCAAAATTCTTTGATAAAAAAATAAGTATACACTCGATATGAATTGAATACATATATTTTTATATTTTCATAATAAAGTATATATGACCGTAGAAGGAAGCGAGTGCGTCAACACCTGACATTATTTTGTGGAACCATTCATGTAGATGGCCAGTGCTCAAAGCCCTTGGCATGTGCACGTTACTTAAGCTCTGATATCAATTGTCATTGTCCGCGCCTAAAAATCATGGCATGCGTGCGTTACCTAAATTCTGATACCAACTGTGATGCACATGTGTTAGACCATCACATCATAACCTCGTGAGTAGGAGTGTAGCTCACATATATTTTTATTTTTAAGAAGATATTTTATGAAATGAGATGAATTGCGTGAATTTATTCATACAAGTTTTTTTTTGAGGATACAGTAGACAATCGCTACCTCGAGAATGTATTCATCAAACTAACAATAGTCCAAATTATCAGTCCCAGAAACATGGAAAAAGAACATAATACTTCCACATGTTTACCCCCCTCCGCACTCTTCAACTATATAATTAACTGATGAAGCATATTCTTTTATTAAAAAAAAATCACTCATAAACTAAATGCATTTTTTTTGTTTTTCATAATAGAACATATACTGCATTAGACAAATTTATACACTGAATTAGTGACATGACAACTATAAATGAGTCAAAGATGCTCAGATCGAGGTGCCTCAGCATATCACCCAGAATCCCTATATAGTGAAAGCTTATTAGGCTTTTCATTGGGACAGTCAGATCTATATAATTGGTGGTGGTAACATTCAATCATGCTACATACTCAAATGTCTCTACCTCATATGTCAAAAATTTCAGAACCTCATGTGGGATTGGCGGAATTTTTTCTTTCACAATTTAGACTGGTAAACAAAACGATGATTCCATTCGAAACCTTATACTAAATTAGCCCAAGATAAAAAGGGCCAGTGATACATAAATTGAGATATACATTACTCACTGGATAGGGCCACAATCGTGAAGAATATGCAGTTCTTATGGTACAACTACACTGCACGCTTCCTCTTTGATCGCTTGCTCCTCCTTGGCACAGCTAGATCAGCAGGTGGCTTACTGCTGCTCGAAGCGTAGGCCTCTTCTCGCACATCCTTCTGCAGTTATGACTTGGATCAGACCAGACAAAAACTTTTCCAATACAATTTCTAACAAGGTATACACTTCCGTAAATGAAAATGTATATAATTTGTTAAATGGAGTATAGGCATGAAATATAAATGAAACTGAAAGTAAGATTATATCATCCCATACTTAGAAGAGATTATCGACGGCAGTTCTGACAAAATATGTTTTAACAGACAGTGATAGCTCTGGTGATTGGTCACTGCCATACAATTGTTTCAGTTCTCATTATCTACTGTTATTATATATGGTGGTGGAGATGCATGAATATTGTTGAAGTTGAACAAATACAAGCTGTAGCAGCTGTGAAATATGATGGAATAAGTCGTGGAATACCTTATCGTTTGTTTTGTCATCTAGATCATCTTCAGAATCAGATGTTGAAAGTAGCGCCGTGGCATCTTCTGCTGGCAGGGCTTTATTTAACTTTTTTGTAGTTTCTTCTTCCTTTAGTTGCTTAAACCTGTTTTTTAAGCATATTCATCAGTAATTCATGATCTTGAGCAGCAGATATTTTGTGAGAATGAAAAGTGAGAAGTAGAAGTGACCTTTCGCCACTCCGTACTGGCTGAGAAATGGAACGTTTTGCCCGTCCAGCACTAATGATCCCACTTGCATCTTCACTGACAGCAGGTTTTGCACCACCTAATTTCCGTAGCCATACCTGCTGTGCTGTACTGAGGACATTATTCGTGAACCTGGAATAAAAGAGTTACAAGTTGATGTATCAAGACAGCAGAAAAACTGAACTTGTATGATGCACATCATTTTGGAGATGCTCTAATTTATCAAGTGACGGTAGGAGTGATTATAATTTCGACATAAAATGGATATACTAGTAAAGACAAGCTCCATGGATGCATTTATTTATGCATCAAGATTTATACAAAACATACAAAAGGAAACTGTGACCAATGATTTTAAAGATTAATTTAATTTCATAACATTGGTGATGCCCACAGCACCAGGTGGGTTTTTATGCATATGAATTTTCTCTAGCTTAGTTGCTCACTTGCTCAGCAATAAATACAAAAAAACACTTGATCTCAAAGAATCAAGGTGAGGTTAAACAAACTCCAACATGAAACCTCCATCCAGGAAATATTTGCCAATTTGAACTGCCAAATGATGAACAGATTCATATTTCTTACCTTCACCCAGAACTACAAATCCAAGTCAAGTTAAGGTGCAAGTTGTGCGTATTAACATCCACATCAAACTCTTTTCCGGTTTAACATGTATCATATATAACAAGAAAAGAAATATGCATATTGTTTGATGGACGGGCACAAGCTGTAAAGATCAACATGGCAGCTGAATCATCAGGACAGCTATGTAATAATGCAAGACAGCAATCAGATGAGGATTTGAAAAGATGTAGGTAATGTATGCAAAGATGGACAAGTTTAGATTCAAGAACAAAAGAGATCAGAAATGAGTGCACTGCAGGGAGGTACTTTTGGAGTGTCTTCAGTGGGACTCGACAAAACAGGGAAACATTTTGCATGCTGGTTTGGGCATGTGTGAAATTACCAAATCAAACCAAATCTCCATAATTAATCAAACTCCTAACAAACCAAATCATAACATTACAATGTTATCCTAAGTCATCCACATCAAGGGAACTCTAGTGCCTAATTCCACTGCATCATGCGGACTGCAACGAATCACATATTCACACTATACTAGGATGGCATCACAATTCAGGATAAAACATAAATGATGGCCGCAGTGCAAATATAATATAATGCCATTTCAGAAAACTAAAGTATAGAATTTTATCATAGAGGGAATCAATCCAAAATCCAACCACAGGTGAAACACGATTCCAAGCTTATTTATAGAGAAAAGTAAACAAAATACTATAAGGGCTTCATGTTTAACATTAATTTACATTTACAAATAATGCAAGTCATCACAAATATTACTCAAGATGTAGATAAAAAGATAAGATAGAAGTGATCATCATACCAGTTACTTACCAATATATCGATAATCCTGATGGGACAGACAAAGAGAAATAACCAATCATCAGCGGTAGGAACTTGAGAACAAGAAGTGAATTCTTTTGAGATGGGTCATCAGTCTGCAACAGTGATTATGCAAATTTCAATATGTACACACAAAGCAAAGCAAAAGGAAATATGATAAAAAACAACGAGAAGTGTAGTAATAAACACCTGTGGCGGCTTCATGAGCTCCATTGACACATATTGAGAAACAACGAGAAGCACAGGTAAAACAAGATATGCAGCTGTGTCAGACCAACCCAATGGTGGATGTCCATCCTGCAGAGGTTTTCAATAATAGTTAGAGAAAAGAAAAGCAATGTTAGAAATCAGTTCAGCAAAATTAGTTACCTCTTCAGCAACTCCAACTATTTAATATGACCATGAAAATATGTTGCAAAATTAAGCAATCATCTACCAATCAATTCAAGCCAACTGGGAGCCGTGGAAACATGGCCATATTATTTACTTGATATCAGGCCACTTTTTGAATGTCAGATTGCCATCTGAAAGAGTACTATATGTATACACAATTACACATTAATTTTCATGTGTGCATTTGATTGTCTAGGCACCAGTTTGCACTCACATATGTTATGCTACATAAGCTTTTCATTGATTGTGACTTATCCAGTTAGGAACTCATATTAGTAAATCACATGGTAATAAACTGTAATATTTTTGTTAGGACCCTTGAGGATGATGTTGGGTTGAGAGGCAAATAAATTGCATTTTAGACCACCAAATATTACAAACTCGCATGCAATAGACTCATGGATTTCATTGGCTTGGTCAAGCAATTACATCATAAAAACTTTGAGCGAGCTCCTGAATAGATAAACTTATGAAGGAACTGCTCATCTATTGGTGGTTTGAGAAAGCTGGCAATATACTGGTATTGCAACTAGTAAAATCCCTTGCGATCACATTTCTCTTTCGACATTGTGAACTAACCCACATGATTCCATATATCCTGATTCAGACTCACCCTTCACATTGCCTACATGACTAAATGAGTATTTTATTTAAGCATTGATTCTGTTGTCCATATAATTTATTCCTGTCCAAATATCCATAATTAAATCAACAGACACTAGCTCACAGTTGCAATCCACTTCAACAAGGATCAGCAACCACTCCAACTGGAGTTCAGGCCTTCGGCTAAAAAAAAACTCTGTATTCATCAGATGAAATTGAAGCACAAGAACAGAATTTTACATGTCAGGCAAAGGAAAATAAGCCGAGATATAATATTGTCATAAAGCATGAAAAAAATTCATCCGGAACAGATATACTAAAAGTGGCGATAAGCACAAGGTTCATGTTTCTGCAAGTCATGATCCTTACCACAAAAGGAAAAAGCCAAGATATGCCAGCTCCACTCTGTCGAGCAGCAATTGTGGTTGGACCCCCCAAGGAGGGAATCCAAAAGAAACCTTCTGTCAGTAAACCCTTCAAAGAAACGAGATATCGAGTCAGCAGAAGTTGAGAAATCCAGACTTTGTTTGGAGAAGTCAAGGAAAGAGATTGAATTTGATATCTTGTGTACCTCATTTGCAACATTTGAAAGAGCTTGATAGAGACCGATCCAAACTGGTATTGTGGCCAAGGTTGGTAAACATCCTTTTAAGTCAATAAAAAAGATGAGGGTGTTAGAAAACAAAAACATTGAACAAAAATCAACTATATATAAAATATTATAAGATAATGATAATGAAGTGGTTGACTTTTTCCGATGACTGAGGAGGGCTTAATTTAAAGCTCAAGGAAGATGGAGATGGAAGACATGAGAGACTTTGACAAAAGTATATGTGTACGATAATAAAGAAAAACCATTAAAGATGCCATTTGTATGCTTGTGAAGTGTCTAAGAACTCTAGTAAAGTTCTACATAGTGAACACTCAAGTGCAGTTTAATCAATGTATGAGATTACAGCATTATTTTTTTTTGAGAAAGGTAGTAATTTGCTACCCGATTCCATTATTGAATATCGAATTACAAATTCTGAATGGGATTGGGGGGGAGTAAGGAGGGGGTACATAAAGAAAAACAACAAAAGGGGAGGGGACCGTCGGAGGAAAGCCCGCCACGAGGACGACTCCCGGGTAGAAGAGGATTCTAGCCCCAGAGGTAACAGCAAGTTTTAGAAAATTTGTAAAAAATATACACAAACCTGCCAATGGATTAACCCCAGCTTGTGTGTATAGACGAGATGTCTCTAATTGTATTCTTTCCTGCATAAAGGAAAATCATATAAGACCAAATTAGAACAATAATTTTTTCAAAAAATAAAGAAAAGTGAAGTAGAGAACCACCAAGTGACACGACTGCTAAAATTGATGGATCACTATATTTGTAAACCTGAAAAAAGAAGAACCCATCCACCAAATCTTAACTACAACTGACACATAATTCATATTATTTGAAAGCAAAAAACTTTAATAAAAAGAGCCATTGGGAGGTAAGAAACAAATGTTTTTTTATCATTGAAGGAACATTAAATTAGAACTCTTGGTTATAATATCAATCATGACCACAGCCTTGATGACCATAAGTTAAAAGAGATTAATAGGGGGGTAGTCAATTATGATTTTCATGGACAAAATGTCCATATCCATAGATTTATAAATCTAGTGTTTTTCAATCAGGATTTTGATTCATGGACAAAAAGTCCAGCGTTATTCGATTGAGACATTATTTCGTGGACAAAAAATCGAGCGTTATTCGATTGAGACATTATTTCGTGTACAAAAAGTTCAACGTTATTCGATTGAGACATTATTTCATGGACAAAAAGTCCAGCGTTATTCAATTGAGACATTATTTCGTAGACATAAAGTTCAATGTTATTCAATTGAGGCATTATTTTGTGGACAAAAAGTCCAGCGTTATTCGATTGAGACTTCTCATAGTAGACATTTTGTCATGTGTTTCTTCTTTTCTTTTAACAAATCTCCTTTATGATTTTTATCCATGCCTTTCATATTTTCATTCACATTTTTTTCTTTATTTATCATCTTTTTTAATGAATGTCCATATGTATGAAATATTCCTATCACCTCATATATTTGATGAATATATGAGAATGGTAGATAATTTTATATAATATATGCCTAGATTATCCACAATTATTTTCTAAAATATAGATTTATCATATATTTGATTATACGTATAATGTTTGATTTGATTTTCCTTGAAAATGTTTCTATTATTGTATAATATAGATGCATATATATTTTTTTAAAATGTTCTAACTGATGAGCAACAACGAGATATCATGAATAAATTAATAAATTTGAGAACATTGCCATTTGATGCCTCAGATTTAGAGTGTGAACCTAATCGTTGGATATAGTTTAATTGTTTAAGGACTCGCAGAGTGCATCCCAGATATTACTTGGAAAATGATGAAGAATAGAGGACATTCTATGTATGTGGATAAATAAAACAAAACAAGTGCAGTTTTGACTTAAATGTTCAACAAAAATCTCAGCACTCACCAAATCTAGAAATGAGACTATCTCAAAAGCAACAGAAGCTGATTTAATATAACCACATCTTAATCTAATTTTCTTTTGTGCTAAGAATAAAAATAACAAGCACCCTAAGGTTGTTCTCAAATGGAATAAAAAAATAAATAAAGAGGAATCAATTAACCTGATTGCCCTTATATCGTTGTTGAATTGCTTTAATTTTTGGCTGAAGATTTTGCATTGCTAATGTTGATTCGACCTGCAAAAGAAAAGAAAATAATCACTGAACAAATAGTTGATACTTTGAAAGTATCTTATTCAAATAAGTGCAAGACGTCGGTAACACTCTGAATGGTTATCAGCTATTATCATAGGGTATTTATCGTGTGTGCTGGTCATCAGAGCAGGAGCCAACACCGGCATCAGATCCAAGTCTAACTATGCCAGTGCCATAAGGCATGGTTTTGCAATTGTTTTCTTATATTACATTACAATATTTTCAATTATTACTACAACACCACGTCACTAACCACCATGATTCACCTGCTTTTTTGTCAAAGGATAGGTAACCACTTTAACCAGAATGGTGAGGAATATGATAGCAAATCCATAAGTGTAAGGTATATGGACAGCTGAAAGCACATCCTTCAGCACCTGCAACAAAAAACAATCAGATTACACCTGTGATGCGGGACAAGGTTAGAAAAGAAGAGAGAAGAAAGATTAATATAGATCAGAGATGAAAAAGATATGGAATAAGGAAGGACAGACAGGAAGGTTAGTAATTCTTTTAATTCTCCATCAAAAATTGAAATACTGGCAAAACCATACATTCACTTGAATAAAAAAAAAAAAACACTACTGAACTGAAAATCACGAAAATATCTCTAGTCAACTAAACTCCAGTACTCCAAATCTTTAAACCATTAGGTCATGACTGCATCTAATATAAATCAATCCTAACAATAAAAATATCCCAAATAATAAAAGAATCATAATCATGCTCCTCATCAACTAATTTCAGTAAAATTTGTATTCCATGTCAGGACAAGGAATCAAGGCTCAAGACTCAAAAATTACTAAATGAAAAATGATAAACTCATGCAAGAACCCAGTTTGACAAATAAACTCTGATCCATAAACCATAACAGAACAATCACCAGAAGCCAAGAGGAATCTGTATTAATCTTTTGACATATTAATTTATAACTTCACAGAATCTTTTTTTTTTTTAAAGGTGCTCCCCAAGATTTCATCCCTTAACCTCCTTCATAGGGGTGGGAAGTGATTACCAACTTAACCAAAGCTCGGTTTGCATCTTTTTATTCTTTTTGAAGAAAAACTTTATGGAATATTAGAGCACTAACTTTTGGTACTGAAACTTCCACAGATCATTATACTCAAAACTCAATGAAGCATACGCATGAAAATTGTCTATGATTGTATACGGGACGCATATATCATGAGTCAACAACTAAAAGGCGGCACAAGCTAATGAACTACAATTTGGACATGTAAGCATTTGAAGTGTACGCTCACCCACTATACAAATACAACTACAAGAGATAATAATAAAGGCCCAAACCCCAAAATAAATTATCTGTGAAATTAATACCATATCAAAACAAGAGAATTGACATCAGAACTGTTGTCCATGGATTAAATCAATATGAGCATGTGCATATAGCAATCAAAAGCATTGCTCACATACAAATACAATTCAGAAGTAAAAAAACCAATCAAACTTCACAAAAACAGTTCAATCTAGGCACCAAAATTCAGCTCCACAAAAAACCTTCAGGACGACTTCCATGCCATCCGATATGAACCCGAACCACCCCCCGTTCTTCTGCGCCACGGCCCCGGCAGCGGAGGCGGCCTCATCAGTAGGCGCGACGACGGCCGCATCGGCGAGCGTGTAAAGCATCCCCTCCACCCTCGAGAACAGCCCGTGCAGATCCACGGAAGGGTCCAGCTGCGGCGGGAGGTCGCCGAGGCTGAACCTCACCTTGGTCACCAAGCTCCGGCGAGGGGTGAAGACGGTGGGGAGCCTCCGGCGGGGGAGCGGGGAGATGAGGGGCGTGGAGAGGAAGGAGGGAGAAGAAATCAGAGCTTTAGCCATGGCGTTTCACAGTGTTTTTTTTAGGGTTTCTAGGGTTTTGGATTTGGTTTTTTCAGTGGGTTTTCATGGAGGAGATGCGAAGGAGAGGAGGGAGAGGAGATTATTTTTCAATTATCCTCTCTTTTTGTTCTCTCTCTCTCTCTCTCTCTCTGTTTGGGGTCGCACGGACCACCCGGTTTTAGTTACGTGTGAGTGGGAACGTCTGTTATTTTTTTAGAGGATTTAATTTGAGCCAGTGATTTTGCAACACGTAGACTGGCGTGTTTATGTTAAAGTGTTCCGACGGATGTTGTTCAAGGGCTGTGCTGCATTGCCACGTAGATGAACTATTTTAATAATTTTAAAAGTAACGGCTGGTTACGTGTTGCACAGACCACCCGGGAATTTGTCTATACGTGTGAGTGGAAGGAAGTCTTATCATTTTTTTGGAGGAGTTAATCTGAACCAATGATGTTGCAACACGTGGCCTAGCAATATTATGTAAAAGTGTTCCCACGAATGTTTTAGCTGACGTGTGGTGCCTGGCCACGTAGATGAACTATTTTAACACATATTTTAAGCCCCATAACCCATTTCGGTGGAAACAGGAGGTGGAATAAACGGGGATAAGATGGATTAGTTTCAAAATTAATTTTTGGAATGCTGAAATAAATAAAATTCGTATATCATAATTTAGTAGTATGAAATAATATATGGATTCTAGTCAATCTCTTCAGATTATTCAACATATTTAAATATATAGACCCATTAATAAATCAAATGTGATCATTTTTCACATTTTATAAATCTTTATTCATATTTTATTCAACCATAAATTTTATTATTATGTTTAACTTGAAATACAATTAAACATACAATCATATTTTATTTATATGTATAATAAAATAATTATAAATCTTAAAATAACTTAATTATCTGTTAAAGAGGAGATAGAAGAACACATTACACATGTTTTAATTTTTAATCAATTATAAATTATACCATGTAGACTATCAAGTTAAAAGTAAGTTGTTGGATTTTAGACAGAGATGATCTCTTTGTTAAGAAATGAAATTAATATTGAACAAAAATAAAGTTTAAAGTGCATAACTGACAATGATTTTATTGGCTGTAATAGAAAAAGCATGTTTCAATTAATAAATAATTAAAAAAGAATAATTGGTTGCTGCACTTATTAAAGTCTGAAAGTGGAGAGGGACTGCCAGTGAAGAGACGTGACGTACACATAATGATTCGAAATGTAAGATAATCGTGGCACATCTGGAACATGTGAGGATTTAAATTGAACCAATAATATCGCACCACGTAAGCTATCTAGTTTTAGATAAAAAAAAACGCAAAAATAAATGTGGCCCATACAGGTCTCGAACCTGTGACCTTCGCGTTATTAGCACGACGCTCTAACCAACTGAGCTAATAGGCCTTTTGATGAACCATGTAATCACACAATTTTAATAACCTATATATATTTGATGTTTTTAAATGGGAAAAACCAATATAACGCAAATTGTCTGGAAATCGATATAACCCCCTAACTTTTTTAAAAATTTATATAACCAGTAAAAACACATGTAAATTCAAAGAGCTATTTGAGTTAAATTTTCGTCAACAACTGATGATTACTCTGTGAATATTCTATTTAGTTAACCCTGGTTGAAAATATATTATACAAAAAAAACTCCTACAAAAATGTGAAAAATCATTTGTAAATGATGATTTTAACCATCGAGACAGTTTTATAATATATTTGAAAAGGTAAAATAATTATTTATAGATGGTTTAATATATTTTTAACAAATTATAAGGGTTTTCTAGTATACTATGTTTTTAGTCAAGGTCAACCAAATGGAATATTCATATAATATTCTCCATCTATCAATGAAATTTTAAGTTAGAGGGTTATTTGAATTTATATATGTGTTTTCATTGGATTAGATGAACTTTAAGAAAATTTAAGGGTTATATGGATTTTAGACAGTTTATATGAGGGGGCATACAAAGTCCCAAACTTAATGTACTAGTATCAGCATGGACCCATGTCCATGGGCCATATGACAAGCTCATAGGTTTTTTTATACATATTTTGGGTGGCTATCAAGGCTTGAAGGAAGGGGTGTCCTCAATCACTCATTTAAACCGGGGCGAGACCATTTATATATATAATGTGTAGTCCATGTGTGCACATGCTAATAGGGATGGTGACCAGGCGGGTTAGGACAGATTTTGTCAATCCCAATCCCTCAAATCTGTTAATAAAATCCGGTTCTAAACCCGTAATGTAATCGGTTTGATTATTCTTTCTCAAATCACTCTTAATGAGTTTTTACAAAACTCAAACATGTCTTGTCCCTCCCATTTAGAAGCTAACGATTTAAAGAATCCCAATTTTTTAAATATTTTTATTCTTTTTATATTAAAAACTACATAAGTATATACACTCGATATGTTATACAATATTATTTAATACATGTTTAGGTATTTTATCAATTATATTAATAATAATAGTTTAATTTTATTTACATAATCATAGTGTTGAATAATCTAAGTGAATTTAAACAGTGTAAACGGGACGGGTTAGGTTTTACACTTAAATCCCAAACCCTTTCCATATATTCATTGGGTTAAAATAAGTCGGGTTCAGATTTGATATTTAAAAGATTAAATTTATTCTAATAGGATCAGGACGAATTTTTCATTTATCTCATTTGATTGTCATCCCTATTGTGTCTTTTTTATTTTATTAGGCTATTTGGTTCATCTGAATATAAGAGTTTATTCAATTGAAAGCTGAATATCAAAACTTATTGAGTATAATCGCGTTTGGTTGGCAACCCAACATAAGAGTTTAGATTTCCTCATTCAGATAACCCCTTCCCCCCCCCCCCCCCCCCCCCTTTTTCAGTTTTCATTAATTTACACTGAAGCTGAATTATAAAAAAAAACTAAAAACAGAGAAAAAAAAGGTCCCCCTCAACCCCCCCCCCCCCAAAAAAAAAAAAAAAAAACAAAAAAAGGGTCTACACACAATATTTTACATGCTAATTATTAAATTCCACTTAATGTAAATATCCTACCATGCCATTTCACACATCACTGTGGAGAGACCATCTGAACAATTTTTTCTTACTGCATCAAACTCCAGGGTAGTCTTTATTGTATTACATACCATACAGCTCATTACCATCCGAACCTCAAGACCACCTGCAATTTATAATATCTATTGCTAAAGAACAGTAGACAGAAATACAAATAAATCCATCCTTCAAACCAGTGTCATAACAGTGTTCTTACCCCAAAAAAAAAAAAAAAAGTTTTCACAACAATACAATGTCCCGACATCCACTCATAAACCACCAAACATATGGGAATTCATGTTTCAAAATTAGCCAACTACCAAGAAGAAGAAGTACATATGATTTGTTGTATATAGTATTAAATTGTGGAAACATATGATATGCATCTTTTTTAACCATCCAGCACAACAAAATCACATATCTTCCATGATATGAATTGCATCAATAAGGTATGTGTTGAAGGACAGGCAGATATATTGCAGTCTACAACACAGAAATATAACATAACATAATGTCATAGGAAAAGGTTTCAATTCAGCAGGTGAGACCAAAAAATTAACTGAAATTCAGCAGGTTTCAATTCAGTCATGAATCTTGTCCTGGATGAATAGCACATTAATACTGCAGGTGATCTTGATGAACTAAATAAGTTCTGAGTTTAGAATAACTGACCCAACTTATACACACTTTTTAAATAAAAAAGTCAGAATTTACAGCGAAATTCTATTCACTCTGGCATGATCACCTTCCCTACAGAACTGGGATATCAGCATATTTATCTTGTGCCATTCATATTGAAAGCTCATTATTTTCATCCAATGTGGATTACTCCAGTGATTCAGAGAAGATGTAGAGGTACCCACCCATTGATGGCATAATTCATATGCAAAGCATTACAAGGCAAAATGAAGTTCTCTGTTGTTATTATAAAACTAGACATGTCTGTAATCTTACTACTGTATACCATTTTGTCAGGAGCTCAAAAGGAAACATCAGTAAAATGGCTCATAAATTTGGGAACAATGCTTATATGCAGAAATGATGCACTTATGCATGCTTCTCTAATGACAAACAATAATACAATACCCTTTCCCTTAACTGCATAAACGGGGAACACAAAGTGCTCAATCACCACTCTCCAAGTTTAAAAGGAAAGCCGTGCCAAAAAATAAAAATAAATCAGAGAAATGAACTTTAAAGAAAACTTGTGTGCTCAGAGTACTACATAAGAGACTGTAAATATAGAGAAATATACACATAACTGATCAATCTTACCAAACATGTCTTTGAAATACAAAAACCTCAACAGAAACATAACTGAATAGATTAGCACAGAAACACATTGTCATGCCAACAACCGCACACATTAACATATGCAAACCATGTAACAAAATACACGTGTATGAGCAAATTTAAAAAAAAAAAAAATCATCCAAATAGTCCAGAATTCTTTGCAATTAGAAGGGGAGAAAACTTCACTGAGTAAACAAAATGGATAATAACAATCATGTTACACCCACATTCATGATGAACATCTATACAGTTAAAACAGATCATTTTATATAGATTAAGATAGATGGAACAACTTTCAGAGGCTGATACATCAAATGACAAAAAAAGGGGAAACATAAAAATCGACAAGACTGTTATCAATGACCTTTCGAATATCATAAGAAATAAAAGATAAAGTGATCCCACATAATTAAATATATATAGGATCTTCTTACCCTTCTTTTAACAAGCACTCTCTTTGTTGTAGCTTCAGAGCCATCCCATTCAAAATTCAATAATCCCGAGAAGCCAGTCACAGAAAACAAACATGTCCAGTAAGGATATGCTTTATTTGCATCACAATAATTTTATCATTCAATTATAATACAGAGTTAGCAAAACAATAGAGCACCAACTTCCATGGTGACACAGTCCATACATCAACGGAATCTCCAATTTTCAAGTCAACAGTGATTCATTGCCCCCAAGGTGCGGTCGCAAGCAAACTCGAACCTCATGTTCTTCAGGGCCCACACGATGCTTTGGCACCATGACCTCCAACACGGTCCCCGTCTCGTCATAGTAAGCTTCAAGCTTTGCATCCTCTGGTATACGGGTTGCAAGTGGTATCTCCCTAACAAACTCCCCTGGTGGGAAGTGCTCGGGAGATGGGTCAGTGAGTTTGAATGTTCTGTCATGCCTCTTGATGTATGACATCCGAGCAGTACTAACGCAGAGTATCTTCACTATCCCATGTGTAAGCGTATTTCTCCAAGAGACTTTGACCCTCTGTAGATCCACGAAGGGCAAGCTGACCATAATCAAATACCCCTCTTCATCCTCATATATCGTCTTGGCGGCGGTAACTGGCCCATAAGTGTGCCTCATCACCCCCGTGAAGTCATTCAACCAGGCCGGCTCAATCGGATGGATATCCATGTCTTGCACCCCTCGATCGGATGGGTATAGAGTATTGCCCGGCATACAAAAATCCTCATCGATCACTCCACCATGATTGAAGAAGTCCTTCCTCCGCTTACTACCAACTGGCGAGAGGTCCATCCCATTATCTCCCCCGTTCGATGGTTGGGTTGAGAGATTCAACCCAGTCCCATTAAGCATCAACCTTCTCGAATTTGAAGACGTGCCCTTCAAAGGCGGCAAATGCGGGGGAGGCCTCTCAAGCTCAAACTCCGTGTTGGGCAGGTTCCGCCACGACCCAAAGTCACTCGCCTCGAGTGGGATCGAGAAGTTGAGGTCTCGCCCGGTCAGCTCAGCCCACCTCTTCCGGTCCAATTCGGTAACACTCCCCAAATTGGGCGATCGCACGATTTCAATGCCGTGCACGCACTGTGGATTCGACAGCCCCCGGTACTGCTTCCGCTGCATCCGGTGTGACCGCATGAACCCCCGATCCACGCTGAATGGGAACTGCGGCTCCCCGAGCCGGCTGTGCCCGTTCATGTAACTCCTCAGCTGCATCTTCCCGAGGGCGTTCTCGGGCCGCTCCTTGAACACCCACATGTACATGTTCTCCATGTCGTGCTGAACCAAGAACACATCGAGCCGAAGATCGGATTTTTCAAAACCCGACGAGGCCTTTCCCTTCGACTTCTCCGCCAACACAGGTTTGAAATAGTAGTTGAAGAAGAACCACGCGCCCCAAATGCTGTCACCCCGCCGGACGCACTTACGGGCCCCAACGCCGCCGCCGCCGGGCTTTGGGAGGTTCGAGAGGGTCTCGGGTTCGTATAATTGCGGGCCGAGACCCACGTCGAGGAGGTCGCAGGGGTCCATGTTGGGGTTCCAAGGGGGCGGCGGAGGGGAGGAGGAGAGGGGGAGGTTGATGTCGGGCGGGCGGGACAGGATGATCTGACGGTTGAGGGGGTCCCGATCGCAGTCGTCGTGCGGGGAGGAGGAGCCGCCGCTGCCACCGCCGCTCGGGTCCATCGAGAGGAGCGTCGACGGGTGGTGGTGGTGAAAGTTGTTGTTGTTGATGCTGCTGTTGCTGTTGTTGTTGTTCTCCATGGTCAGCGACGTCAGGAGCGACTCCCCCATCATTGCCGTCGCTGCCGCTGGAGATGTTATCGGCGGAGACAGGTAACGGCAGGATTGGGTGGGATTTCAGCAGGGCCGCCAAAGCCGCCGCATTCGATGAGAGCATCCCATAGAAGACCTTCACAAATCCATTCCATAAAACCCACCAAAGAAAACCCTAAGAAACACCGATTTCGGGATCCCTAGATAGGAAAGGCGGGATCTTTTTCAATTTTTTGGGAAACCCAATTAGAGCAAACCCTAGAAACCATGCCGAAATCGCCCCTCAAAAGGATCGCTCAATCGAAAACCGAATGGAATCGAAATCGAATACAAACCCAAAACCCTGAAAGAAGAAATCAAAGACCCTATGTTGTTCTTCGAATTACCTTGGGATCTCTTCGAATCCGCGAATCGAAGGGACTCTCCACCGCCATTAGAGAGAGAGAGGATCAAATGAAAGAGAGACCGATAACGGAATCTGTTTAATAAGAAGCCGTCACGACTTCAGAACGTTTGAAACGCTATTTTATGAATGTGCCCCCAGAAAACCACATATTTCAATATACCCCCTAGAGTTAAAAATTCCTTGAAAACCTTTTTACAATTTGTTTTAAGAATGAATAAACAAATGAATAAAGGAAGAACCAGCTTATTCTTAAAAAAAAAAAACATAGGTACTGTAATAGTTACGTCTGGATAAGTTATAATAAACATTAGTAACTTTAGGCCTAATATATATTTTTATTTAAAATTGTTACTTGAAGAAAAAATATTACTAAAAGTAATGGAGAAATAGTAAACAACAACAAAACAACTAATTTTTTATTTTCAAATAACTATTTTATTTTTGTATAATTATTATATAACTGGATAAACTATATGTGAACCAAACGGGAGGTTGTTACCTCAATCTTTTTAGTACCCTTGTAGTGAAGGGACTTTGATTGATAAATCTGTTTATTCAATTAATGTGATTTAATAGAAAAAATAATACTTTATAAAGAAAGTAATTAATGTTTAAAATTATTCATAAATATGGTATGTATATAAACTTTCCCATATGTCAGAATAAATTAATAATGTTGGAAACATTAAATCATGAAAAAGTTATTACATGTTTATTTTTGTATGTTGATTGGTTATAATGTGTTTTTTTAATACAATGAATCAATATATAGCATAAAGAGGTGTATATATAAATATACATCCCGTGAGACAATGATCGCGATGCACATTGTCCTACAACTCAAAACTTTATATATGACCCCTCCCCTCGGTTGATTTCAGAGACAATAAGATAGATAATACTAAAATTATAAATTTATTTCTTATATATAAAGTTTTAAATTAAAGATAAAATATAATAATAAAAATGGATAAAGCAAAACTTATATTGAATGTAAATTCAAACAAAAATAACTTTTTATTTAATTCCAAGATATGTTATCCACAAAATATATTGAGATTATGATTTTAAAAAGATTACCTATTTTCATACCCCTACAATTGGTTACTCTAACTCATGTCTTGTTTGGATGTGAGGTGTTCAACATTGGATTCTACATACATGGCTTTTAAAGTCCAACTAATGAGTGGATCATGTTTAAAAAACTTTTTGTGGTCGTTATAGTTTTATTTGGCAACATTTTTTTGTAGTGGAGAAGTTGTTGGTCGTTATGCAAATACCTGAAGTGGTGGAAAAACTCTTGTGGTTATTTTGGAGGTCAATAATGTTTTGGGTATTTTAGTATTTTACATGCCTAACGAGCTGCATTAGAAGTCAAGATTATGAAAAACATTGTTTTCTAATGTTGAAAATGTTGAAGTATTTACACATAAAACGTGAGACGCATTTTTTAGAGTTTCGAATGCCAAATGTCGTTTGAATCCATGATACCAAATTTTTAGGATGTCACACCACAAATGCACGGCACCACATACCTAGATGGTGTCTCAAACATGATGTAAAAAGATAATTTAGATATGTAAAAATCCATCAAATTTTATTAAAATCCATCAAGAATATTAAAAGTTAGAAGTTTGTAAAAAAAAAAAAAAAACACAGAAAACAATTATGAGTTTTTTAAGGACTATAGTGCAAATACATAAAAAAAGGTTATACCCAAACGTTTGTTAGTCGACGGTGACGGATATTTGACCATCACCGCTTTATCCCTCACAACGACGCCCTTTATGACCATCCAACGGTCTAGGTTCCTCGGACTGGGTGGACTATAAGATAAGGGGGTGAGAATTAGGAGAAGCCTTGCATCAGGAAAGGTCAAAGAAAGCGCCCCCGTCGTGACCGCGTGAGCCCCCTCAATTATTTGTTAAAAAAAATCAATGCAAGTGGTGGGCCTTACTAAAAAGGCCCTGGCCCAAGAAAGGTGGATTGAGATTTTTTTTTTTTTTTGATAATGTTACATTCAATCCCATTTGTAGCCTCAATTCTAGTCTGCATGTGTTTTTAATTTTTTAAAAATAGTATACTTTATCTAATGAGATACATGATTTTATAAAAAAATAAAGGATATACTCTAATGAATCGCATGGATGCATTTATAAAACATGTAAAAAAATTCTTTTAAAGCATGAGCATATGTGTCGATACAAATCTATCGACGCATATAGAGCTGGAATTGAGGCTGGAAATAGATCTTGGTGTAACAACGCCCTTTTTTTTTTTATAGAGCTATTACATTTTTTTTTTCAGTCCTAGTTCCAGTCTCATACGTCGTGTTAGAAAATCATTTAAGCATATGCTCATATTAATGAAGTATATGCTTCGATAGAAATTTTTCATATTTTTTATAAATGCATCTATGTAATTAATTGGAGTACACGTTTTTTTTTCTCTAAAAACATGTACCTCGTTAGATGGTGTATACTAAAAAAATTCAAAACATGAGTAGACTGTAATTGGGTTGGAAAATGTGGGCATATTCATTTCGAAAATTTCAAAAAAAAATGTCCAGATTGAGAATGAGAAGAATAAAGGAGAAAAAGCAAACTCAAACAAAACAAAGAAAATGCGTGAAAAAGGAGGGGTAAGGGAATGAGAACCAGTATAAAAGATTTCTACCACTTCAAAAAAATAGATAAGGATTTTACACTCAATTCATTTTGTAGCCATGTTTGCGATTTAGAAGAGTGTCCCCTAACTGTCTATATATTATGATATTGTAGTATATGTTATGATTGAACAGTGTATATTGCACCATAACAATGTATGAAGCACTTTCATTTGTGTAAGGGTGTACGGGTTGAGTTATAATAGATTCTACATACCATAACACTTGATCAGAACATGGAATTCACTTGAGTCACCCTTTTATATTTGCATAATGAAATCAATCATCATAGCTTGTAAAGATTTGCACAGAGATGAAACACTTTCATTTGATTTTCTCTGATGGTATGTTGCAGCGGTGATGAATATAACTCCTGGTAGTTACGTGGAGTTGGGATGCACTCTTGAAGATCATAGATTCATGAGACTATTTGTAAATTTTGGTGCTGTAATTACTAGCTTTGAGACTATGTAGGGTCATGTTGGTTTCTTTCTATTAGTATTTTCAATTGTGGATCAAGAACATGAGAACATCAAACATAAAATTCACATCAATTCTCCTTGATAAGAATCAATCTTGAACCCAAAAGTTTTAAGCCCATCAAACAGAGAGATGCATCAAGAAAGAATTTCAAACCTGTATCTAGTTCAACAATAACAAAGAAGCAAATATTTATAAGGGCTAATATTTAACAGCCAACCATTGCTATAGACCCCCAAAAAAGATGGTCACAAAACCACTCCAGTCTCCCCTCAATTTCCATAAAACCCAAAAATCATATGCGCCGGCAGTGCATCCCATTAGATCATCATATTTGACACAAATCTCTTTACCACTTTCTTGCTCAAAAGACAGCCCCGGCCACAAGCCCTCCTATAGCCCCGCCACAATAGCTAATATCGCCCTGATGCCAAATTTGTAGAGCATCTCAGCCCCCAACCCCGCAAGAACACTATTGAATGTGTCGTTCACATCATACACTGCATGGATCCCGCCTTAGAAGTTGGTATAGAGGAGTCCGATCATTCCGAGAGAGTTGCTTGACGCGGTGACCAGCGGATTGAGACACATCAACCCCGTGAGAACACTATTGAACGTGTCGTTCACATCATACATTACGTGGATCCCGCTTTAGAAGCTGGTATAGAGGAGTCCGATCATTCTGAGAGAGTTGCCGATGCGGTGACCGGTGGATTGAGACACATTGCCAAGATGGGTGACACAGAGCTTGGCGGTTTCTCCATCTAACCTATCACAGCCATTGATCTCCTCCTCATTTCGTACGGCGTCCAAAAGGCCCTTGGCGCCACCGGAGAGGGGGCCGAAGACGTATTCAGTGCTGGTGTAAAAGATAAAGTTCTCTTCGCAGAAGTACCGGTGTTGGAGGGGCAATGTTCTCCTGAGCAATTTGTATTACTATAGTGATGAAGTTGAAAATAAAAAAGGACATATTAAAAAAATTAGAATCTTGGGTTTATGTTCTTAGTTTTAACTCTTATGCTTTGAGTTCATATTTGAAAATTAAGATTGAATTTTTGTAAGCTTTTACCATACCTTTTTATGTGTTATTTCACCATGTGGATCTGACAGGATATGCCTTCCCACAAGTTTTTCTCCTGGACAATTAGACTAGGTTTAACTCTTTATTTTTTTTGAAGGATTTCTGAGTATTGAGTAATTTTAGCAAGCATTAATATTGAGTAGCAAATACAACAAAATAAAGATATACTCAGCACTCAGAAATCCTGAGTTTCACTCATGGCCTTTTATAGAGAGAGAGAGTAACCAAACTAGAGATACAAAGATAAAAATTATCCACAAAGAATCTCTTTCACCGATCACTTGAATAACAATTCTTATTTTATTATTTGTAAAGAATAAGATAAATCACATAAAATAAGCTTATTCAAAATCTGTGTTTTATAAAGCAATCATCATCATTACACTCCCAAGAGGTGTGCATAAAGCTGTAAAAGTTAAGGTGTGCTTGTAAAAATGTCTCCTATAATTCACTTTATTATTATAAAAAAGATGAATTTTTTTAAAAACTTAATTTTTCATTTTTTAAAACAACTAAGCCTAATAAAAAGGAACAAACAAAACTAACAAACAAAGAGAAATATGGATAAGTTTTTTTTAAAATTAAATAAACTAATTCCAAAATAAAACAAAAATTTGAATGAAAAAAAAACAAAAAAAAACATATAAAATGTGATCCAATATTGTTTTGTTCTTTGTATATCAAAGAATAAATAAAATAAATTCTAGCAAATGGATTTCACCCAAAAAAATACAAAATCATAATTAAGTAGGGATAAAAAAATAGAAAATAAAAAAGAATGTAAAAGCAAATGAAAAAAAAAAAACAAACCAAAAATAAATAAAATTTGAAAAAAAAAACCGTGTGAACTGGGTTTCTTATTTGACAAAAAAAAAAAAAAAAAAAACATATAAAATAGATCCCAATAACATAGGGATAAATTAAATTTTTTTTAGATATGGTAATATCATATAACTTTGACTGCATTGGACGTGAAGTTGTGTCAGTTTAAAGGATCATGTGATAAATGTTAGAACTTATAACAAAGATAAAATGATAAGGAAAAGGCTTATAAAGCTTTTTAAAAAATGTATAATTCTCAAACAAGAAATATAAGACGACATTAACCCCCGTTTGAATGGGGGATTAAGGTGGTATAAGAATGGATAGGGAAAATGATTATTTGTTTACAGAGTATAATTTAGTATTATTATGCCAGTATAAATGAATATAAAAGAGTATAACAATTATAAGTAACCCGTACAATAAGTTTATACTCATCTTATCTATTCTCATGGAAGGTGGGGCCCACCATCACATAAAAAAAATCACATCGCATCTCATCACATCAAATCACCTATCATCACCTTTTATACATCAATATGGTCCACATGTCAAATCAACTTTTTACACATTATTTACATTTTATTCTTCATCAACCAATAACTCAGCCTTATTATTATGTTTTTTCAATGAAAATAAAATAAAAAACACAACTAAACAAAAAATCACTTATTCTATTGATAAAGTTATTGGTTCTTAGAATAAATATAAATCTCAAAATTACTCATCCTCAATCCAAACTGGGGTAAAATTCTGTGACTCTCTTGGGTCCGGAGGTTCACATAACAGTAGGAAATCGATTCAGGACTTTTTGGTCACTTCTTAACAACACGTATTATAAGACAATCTGCTATTCAAAGATCACTTGACCTCGAGTAGTCAAGTGGGGCTTCAAGTTGGCCACATCTTTATGTATGTGAGGGCATAATGAAAAGAGCTAGGGGTGGGATATTTGTGCATCTTGAGAGGGCAGGTGACAAATATGTTGGTATTCACTCAACTGACATTTCATTAATTTTTGCACTTATAGAAGTTCAGTATTGATGAAAAAATATCATTTTTTTTTTCTCTTTGACAGGAGGTCTAAGATCAAAGTAGTGTGGGATAGAGAACAGGACGACACTGATAATTGAATTTTTTAAATGGGCCTTAAACGAAATTTTAAAATAGATCCCATACATTAATTTTTTTAAAAAAAAATCTAAATTGTTTTATTCTTGCACATCATTTAATATTACTAAAGAGATGCACAATATTATATAATAATTTAAAATAAAATATCATACAATATTCACTTAATAAAACAAAAAAAATTAAATTTTAAAAATTTAAACGTCTACTGGATTATGGTTAGAGAGATTTAGAGAAAATAAAATTTTTAGAGGAATATAAAACAGATT
Organism: Acorus gramineus; assembly: GCA_030737835.1. Taxonomy (NCBI): domain Eukaryota; kingdom Viridiplantae; phylum Streptophyta; class Magnoliopsida; order Acorales; family Acoraceae; genus Acorus; species Acorus gramineus. Next base: position 66,985 of record JAUJYN010000104.1, read on the forward strand.
GAGAAAGTTTGTTGAGAAGGATTAATTAAAGTAATACATTTCACCGTACATTTTATTAAAGTCTACTGAATAAATGGTTCTTAGGGGACCTTATTGGATGGGAGCCTAGGCAATTTGCCTTGGTGGCTTTGCCCCATGGCTGGCTCTGATAGAGCTCTTTGGTTTGAATATCATGTAATTGTAAAATATATATTAAATTGAAGGGAAAGTTGATTTATAAGATAGCTGTTATAAAATTAAACATTACTTTTTGTGGTCTTCATTGACCATAACATAACGATTCAAGACTTACTTGTGTTAAGTATAGTCTTACGTTAGAGTCTTGACTGGCGTTGACTTAATCGATCACCTATTCACCTGTTTGTTGACAAAAATTTAAAAGAATTTTTGAATTTTTTGTGGGACCGAGACAAATAGGTAGAGGTAGCCTTCCCAACTTAACTATAAGATCAACTATGGGAGGTCTCTCTGATATAAAAAAAAAAAAAAAAAAAAAAGAAATTTTTTATAAGATAGTTGCTATAAAATTAGCTTTTTATAAGGTACCTTTTACATGTTAGAATATTGAACATTTACAAAACAATTGAGATGTATATGAAAAAAATAAAGACTGCTCTAATTAAGACAAGATAATAAAGTAAAAATAATGAATGCCCCTGTTACGAGAAGATGATCATTATTGAAGGGGCTCCAATAACAATGACAAAAATAAACTTGGATGATGACAATAAGAAATGATACGTTGATTGTTATGTTACAGAAAACATGCTGAATGATAATAATAATAATAAAAAAAAATCATGTTATCAACTTTAAAATTTTGGGAATTTTTTTTTTTGTTGCAACAACAATTGTCAATGCTAAAAATAATGCATGAAATTCGTATATACCAAATTGCTCAGGAATTTGATCAGGTGTTGGAGATTTATCCTAAACCATGATGAACAAACATGATTTTGATTTTTGGCAGTCGGATGAGCTAAATTGATGATGGTCCTCTTCCACTTAATATTTGGTGTACATGTCCCAATCAAGTAATTTTGAATATTCAGACACATGATTACTTACAACATATATATAAGTTTGAATAGTTCTTTTTATCTCCTTAACCAACCCTGCAAGTTACATGCCCCTCAATGCATGCATGGCATATTTTATATGGTACTTAAACCCTGGTTTAAGATAGTTGATGCCCCCAAAGCATGTAAAGTGCAATGTATCCTTTGATACTTCAATCTTCATTAATATATATGAAGATTCTGAATGTTAATCCAAGTATACATGACGTGCTACTAAGACCTATCTTGTATGATTTGAATGTTTGATAACATTAATCAATGCCAATTATGATATAAAGTATGTCATTATGCAAATGATTGTGTTTTGTTTATATTTGCTTTAGTTTAAGTGTGACTTATAACTCATATGGCATCAACACAACAACTCTCCTAGTTTGTGATGGCCTTTTTTATTCATTAACTTAATTGGGAAACAGAGCTTGCTGTATTGGCCAAGGTAAAAGTGCATTCATAATAGGAGATGCACCTTCATAGACTTTGAATCATTAACTCTAAAATATTCATAAAATTATGAAAGGAAAGCTCACTGTCCAATAGTTGTTTAAAGGGTGAAGTCATCAAGCACAATTTTGTATGATGAGAAAAGTGTATCACAAAATTATTTTGTATAGTTAGTCAAGAGTACTGTAGAAGTTACTAAAGCAATAAACATATTATATACATTTCAGTGGAATATATGATCAAGTAAGACAAACATATGAAGACTATAGAAAGGGAACTTCAATTTACATTGCGGCATTGTTACACACGATTTTCATTTGTAGCCTCACATGCATGTAATCCTATTTTCCCAATAAAGTTGTTTTGTTAAATAAAACATGTAAATTTTTGTGTATTGCATGAGTGAATATATATAATAGAATTAACATAGCATATACTTCATTTTTATGAAAATATGTAGTTTGTTATTTAGACCTATTCAATTTAAAAAAGCAAAACATGTTCGGGGTTGTCCTTATATTATTTTCTTTTTATACAAGCCACTGACGACTTGATGTCCATATAAGAAAAATGTTATGGTTAATCATTATTGTGATCATTTTTGCATTCATGAATAAATTTTAATTTTTCTAAAATATAATGTATCTTTATATAATAAAGTACACATCTCTGTAAGAAAAAATGAAATATATACCCCAAAAAACTAAACAATATATATATTTTTTTAATCCAATATGTACTGATTTAACCTAGCATATATTAGATTAGAGAGAAATGATTACGGTAAAAATGATTGTAGGTATGATTGAGTATATCAGCACATTTGTCCATATAAATATAGGGCATCCAATCAGCCCGTTTTGCAATCTCAATTGTAGTGGCCATATATAGTCCATTTTGAAAAAATTTGTAATAAACAATATGCATATTTCTTTTTCTTTTTCTTTTTTTTACAAAAAATACAACTTATTAGCCTAAGTACGTACTTAAAAAAAAATCAAAATGCGTGTGGGCTACAACTTGTAGAAAGGCTTATTATATCAGTTTTCGTAAAATATGGAAAAACGTTATGTCTAGTTCTTTTTGCAACCTTACACACGCTTTGATTATTTGAAGTATATATCTAATCAAAAAAAAGTTTTGAAATACACACTCGTATAAACTGAGTGCATATGATTTTACATTTTTCAAAATATAATTTTTACTTAAATGGTGAAGTACATACTGCGTTGAAATGTTTTATATATCATGTTAGTGATTTGACAACTAATGAAACTACAAAACGGATCAAGTGATAGATAACACTACTGCGGGACTTTCACAAAGGTTCGGCCCATCGTTGTCACGGCCCACACATTGAAGTGGGCTAAAATTATGAGGACATTAATCTGTAGGCCCATCAAGATGTATGTAGTCCACCAACCATCTGATATTTTATATAAAATATCAGCGCTGTTACACTCATTAGTAATTAAGTAAAGATAAAAAAACAGAAAATAAAAACAAATGAAAAAAAATTAACAAACAAACCAACAATAAATAAAATTAAAAAAAAAAAACTTGTGAACTGTGTTTCTTCTTTGCAAAACATAAAATAAATCTCAATAAAATATAGATAAATTAATTTTTTTAGATATGGTAATATATATCATATAACTTTGACTGCCTTGGACGCAAAGTTGTGTCAGTTTAAGGGATTATGTGATAAATGTTAGAACATATAACAAAGATAAAATGACAAGCAAAAGCTTTTCAAGAAGACTAACATATACTTGCAAATATCTGTTCAATTAATTAATTTTTTTTAAAAATAAATCTTGTATTGGTAAGTGGATGTTGGGTGTAAATACCATTGTTAACATCTAAGCTATGTGTACAAAATCATTTTAGAAGCAATTTAAGCTATGTCGAATAAAATATAGTATATGAAGTTTTTTTTTAAAATGCATAATTCTAAAACAAGAACTATAAGGCCAATGGGGGTTACATTTCTCGTGTTCCTCGAGGCTGAACAACCTTTACTCTTTGTTTTATTTCAATCTTTGTTGTTATATGCTCTCTCTCTCTCTATCTCTGTGCACGCATTTTTAGACCTACTGAAAATTGGATTATGATTTATAAAAGATGTACTTCTCTATTAAGGGTGCATTTGACAACCTGATTGTGATAAATTTAATTGAAAAATTACCGATCATCATTACATAAAAAAATATATATTTAAAAAACTATTTTTATTTCAATAAAAACAGTTTTTGTTATGAGCAACAAACATGATTCATCGATTAATTAAAAAAAAACTCTCATCATTACATTATAAAATAATGTGTATAAAATTTATAGTTATTTTTTAAGCCGTGTTTTTAAGCGTATCTTCAAAAAAAAAAAAAAAAATTATAGAACCCATGGTGATCAGGATTTCACAAAAGTGGGCGAGAAAATGAGCGAGCGACGAAAACACAAACAAAACTAACCGAAGGGCTGACAGTCTGCGATTCAAATTAAAGATCACTCGAACTGTCTTTTCAATATTTTTTTCTTTCTTTTTGGGGTTTCCAAAACCTTCTTAGAATTCTGGACATTAAGTTCTGCGACTCTCTTGAGGTTCACATAATGGTAGGAAATCGATTCAGGACTTTTTGGTCACTTCTTAACAACACCTACCGTATAAGACAGTATAAAAAAGATTTTTGAAATTTAAGATAGCATTGAAAAACTCGGTTTTAGATAGTGTTTGGTAACGTGATTGTAAAATTGATTTTTTACAATCTCTGGATTTAAACTTGATTCTGCAGGAAGCTGTTGTTAGAATAAAGGAAAGAGAATTTTTGTTATTGAATTAAAGGAGTCAAATACTTTATTTATAGATACATAAGAGAAAACCCAAAATATTAGAAAAAGAAACTAGGAAAACTAAAAAACTAATAATATAATAATAAAGAGTCAATATTCTCATAATAATAACTCTTTAACATTTCATCTCAAACTTTGAATGATAAAACCCTTAGAGTTTGCACAAAAATAACAAACAACTCCAATAATCGAAGAACTCAATTTTGTGAATTGATAGTCGTCATCTGTCTTTTGGGATCCATCACTTCGCTTCTGCTCTTCTTGAGTCAGTCGGAGTCGCTCCCGCTCGTTGAGTCAGTCGGAGTCGCTCCTGCTTTTTGAGTTAGTCGGAGTTGGTGGTCCACTAGATCAGATGGCACGCATAGGGCTCACAGAGGCACGAGGCGGTGGCAGCGGTGCAAAGGCGCGCGGAAGACTCTCGCGGAGGGCACGGTGGTATTACACAGCAAAGAGAGAAGAACAACGACGACGCAAACGAATAGAGTTCGCACGAGAAGCAAATAAAGCAACTAAAAGAAGAAAAAGATTCCTCAATCGAAGCGGGGAAGAAGAAAAAGAAAATATTTGTGGATCTAGGATTTTTGAGGTGGCTCTGATACCATGTTAGAATAAAAAAAATGGAATTCTTGTTATTATATTAGAAAAGCTAACTGTTCTATTTATAGATACATAAAGGAAAACCTAAAATATCAAAAAATGAAACTAGGAAACTAATAATATTATAATAATGATAATAAAGAGTCAATATTATTATAATAATAATGACTCTTTAACCGCTGTCTCCTCCAGCTTTCTCAAATCGCAGCTTTTGGACACTATTTGTCTGAAATCTGTTTGCAGGAAGCTGTGATTACAAAACTGTTTGATTGCACGATTGCAGAATCTGATTTCTGCAATGGCAAACGTTGCGCAATCACACAATCAAACGCTACTTTAAAAAAAAAAATTTGAATAAAGTAATTTAAATAGATTTAATTTTAAAAAAATGCATTTTTTTGCTTTTTTTAAAAAACATCATTTTTGCACTAAAAGCTATAAATAATTTTTTAATTAAGTCTACTTCCTAACACATATTGGTAACATGGTTGAACTTTCTACTTAATTAAAATGCAGAATCACCCTCTAACCTTGTCACCAAACGCCACCTACGTAATATATCAAATAATGAGATTATATAGTTGTAATTAAATACACTTAAAAATTGATTTGGATGTCATAGGATAATATTAAATAGGTAGTATAAATTTGGGTAATTTATAAACTAATCTTATTTTTTGAATATTAATAAAAAAATGACCCGTAAATTTGTAAGAAGATCGAAGTTGAGATGCAAATAAGGCTTCTCGGAAAAAAAACTAACAACCCAGCTCCAAGGCATATTTGACGGGGTTGAATCGATATTTTTCATTTATTCTTTACTCTTTATTCTCTGATCATTTGTAAGGTTCATTCTTATGCTCAAGTTACGGTTAAGAAAGACTTGTCAACTTCCAGCTTTATAATTATATACATAAATAAGAAAATGAAAGAATTGAAAAATCTTAGGAATCAAATCAAATTATATATCACGCCTCTTTTTATAAAAGAGACGTGGTATATGTAAAAATAAATATAAAAAAATTCGGTTAGCGCTGACATGAAAACGTTGAGCAGGTCAAAGACATTTCTTGTAAATATTCAGTGGGCGGGGTGATGTTTGTTAATATGATATATTTTATGTTACTGGCAATTCATACATTGCATGCAGTACATTCTTTTAGAGGTATATGTTTTTGTTAGATGGACAATGATTCTCTTATAAATGATATATATGTATAAAATATATAATTCAAATATATATAATATATAACATTTAATTTTTTAAAAATTAAACGTGTGAGAACTCAACGTAAAGATATTACATACCATATTTTGAGGCTTTAGAAAATAATGCTCAATAACTCTAAAAAAACTATTTTTGTAAGACTACTGATAAGTCATTTTTGTGGTCTTCATTTCTTCTAACTTGATATATGCTAGTTTAGAGAGTTGTAGTGTTTAAAGGCTTTTGTAAATACATAAGAAAAAAAAATTTACGCACATTAGACATCTCCACGTGCATGGCATGCAACATGAAGTTCTTTGAAGAAGAGTGCAAAAGTCAAACGCCGTAATAGAAAGATCCAACTCACAATCCACCAAAGTCTTGATTTCTCTTTCCCCGCCACAATCACAAAAAAAGGAGAAACAAATTAAAAACACAGATCACAAAAATCACTCATTCCATCCACCAAAGAAGTTAAATCACTCATTCAATCCACCAAAGAAGTTAAACAAATGCTGGGGGTTCTCATTCACTTCATCATCTCCATCTCTTCCTCCTCCATCCATTTCAATCTCTGCAGAGGTCGAAGTGGATGTGGTGCTCCCACCACTTCTCTCCTCCAGAATCCCAGTTGGATGTAGTGGGAAAAGCTGAAGAGTCTCATTGGAGCCCCTGTTATTCTCTTCATAGAATGGCTGCGGAGCATTGTAACCTTTTATCTGATTATTCTCATCCGCCCTAACTAGCTCTGGTGGTACTCTTGTTCTCCTCTTCAGTGATCCAGGGATTAGGACCTTTGGGTACTGTTGGTGGTGGTGACCCATATTTCCATAGAATGGTCCGCAAACCACTGTGGAAATCAAAGTAGGGAATACAATTTAAGGCAAAGTAACACATTGTGAGAGACTGTGTGAAGTGTGAATTGAAAAAAAAAAAACTTTAAATAGGGCAGACAGAGGAGGATTTGTGGGGAGATTTTGTTGTTGGAGTTTCCAAAAGAGTGTATACAATAATGGAAATTCAATGTCTTCAGTACTATAAAATATATCACGTATATAAACGAAAACTAGGGGAACAAAAAATTGTGTAAAAGAATGAACAAATGTTAAACAAATGTTACATGCACACAAACTATGATGAACACTCATTAATTGGTGGTATTTTCAAACATGTGTAGGCCTTTCAAATCCTGAAAAAGGAAAACCATTGACTGACAGCAAATAAATCAAGAGACACAAAACACAAAAACATGAGTCTTGTGACCTTCCCATTCAAAGTTTCCACTCAAAAATAAAAGAGAACCAACTCAACACGTAATCTCACAAACCAGTCCCCACTAACAGACAAAAAAAAAAAAAAACAAACAAGCCAAAAAAAAAAAAAAAAAAATTTCATATTTTCAACCTAAGTGCAGTTCCATTTTTTTTAAAATCATACTCCCCTCGTTGAAATATGTACGGTGTATGAAGATGAAGTATAGATTGAAATACCATATTAAATTTTTATTTTTTTTAAAGTAATTTATTATTATAGGCTATGATTAAACTCCATTAACAAATGATAGCACAGTAAGAGTATATATACTACGTTATTATAACGTATAAGATTGTAAAGCTGACTGAGTGTATCAGCGTTTAAAAAAACACAAATGGTTGTTCTCTAAAATCACTTACAGTGAGGAGGGCAGCCCTGATAAGGAGCTGAGGGAGGTGGTGGGGACATCAAAAGAGGCTGAGATGGTGGAGGTCCATGGTGGTGAGGGTGGTGGAGGAAACCATTGAAGAAAACAAAGCTGTTGTCCTGCTGTTGTTTCTGTTTCTGCCTCTGCCTGGCTTTGTGGTTCTGAAACCAGTAGAAAACATTCTTCCCCTCAATGGGTCCGTACGATCTAAGTCTGCATGTGATCTGTTGTATCTGATCTGCTGTTGGGGTCCTCACTCCCTGCCTGTACAGACCTTCTAAGAAGTTTATCTGTTCTTTTGTTGGGTTCCATCTGTTGTTGCTGGTCCCTCCTCCTACGACGACTGCTCCGCCGTTGATGCCTGAATCAATGGTTGGATCTTCCATGGAAGGGTTTGTGAAGGTGGGGTTGTCTTTTTTATTTTTATTTTTTTTTGGATTGTTGTGCATGGAAGGGGAAGAGCGTTTCGTGTGTGTGAGTGAGGTTTGGATGTTCGGTTTGCGTTATATATATATAGACAAGAGAGGATCTTTGATGACTCGCGGTGAGGTTAGGTTGATTTGCTCTGACTGTTTGAATTGAAGTTTTTTTTTTTTTTAATTACATAAATGAAACAATCTAATACCTTCCCTTCTGTACACGCCCTTAACAATGTAAAATAATGTAAAGAAAACTCAATGCAGAATTTTTACCTTAAAATTATCATGCAATTGGGGTACAAGCAAATGGTCCATAAAATCATGAGAGAAAGGGCAGATCATGTCAAGAAAAATGAGGGATCACTATTTAGGAGAAGATAAGTGATTCATGGGATAGATAATTTTTTTTAATCATATGGTGAAAATCCATTTAATTGGATGATGATAAAAGGATGACCCATATAAGTGTTGAGGGAATGGTGACTACATATGCGTGTGTATTCTTAAAAACTTGTAACATTTGAGAACTACAACATGTAAATAGCTAGCCCCAAAAGTTGAGGATAATTTACCTGTGATTAATAAGTAGTTTTGAGATAAGATGGGAAGATGCACGAACGTAACCTTTTCACCAGAGACGTACTTTATAAACTTGTTTGTAATTAATATTCATGTACATCTAAATAACAAGCATTCGTACCTCAATTTTTTATATAGTAAAATTAAAATAGAACCACAGTATATGACATCTTCTACCATATATAGTGTATATAATTCATTATATCAGTCTATTCATTAACATATGAATTTAATTGATAATGATCATGTAATTTTTTTATATTAATTAATCATTAAAAAAAATCAAAGCTTATCCATCAAACATAATGGAAAAAAAAAGGATTGAAAGTAGAGATAAGATCCTGTCACTGTTGGATCTCATCAGTATATGTCAGTTACCATTCAGGAGTTTGACATATGTCTCACCACATAATAGATAAATGAGATTGTGAAATAAATATTAGCATGAACTAATAAATGAAGTATTGATTAAGCCTTTTAATTATTCAAAAAAATATCTGTATCTGATTTAAAAATACAGAAAACATATGATATCCGAACCAAATTATCTATATCTGAAATTTTTTTGGATCGAATCAGATATATCCTATATCCGATCCGAATAATATCCGTATCCGAACTGTTATTTTATTTATATATGTTAGAATTAGTTTCAACCCTTAGATGAAAATCTAATGGCTCATGATCTATAGCAAAACACAAACCTATTTAATCATATTGGATACTTGTTTAATTATATTAGAATTTATGTTTTTATGTCTTTGGTGGATACATATTTAACTATGCATGTTAGGACTTAAGATTTTATAAATTCTTTATATTTTAATCTGGTTCAAATATATCGGATATTATCCGAATCCATATCTGGATTTTCGGATCGGATACGGATATGTGTTTTGAAATATTCATCGAATATCAGATACAGATATTTTTTTGGATATACAATTCATATACAGATTTAAACATGGGTCAATCCAATCCGTATATGTCTTATTGACAGGTGAACCAAATCTGTTTGAACGTAAATACACAACATATTGATTTACAAGGAGAAAAGAAAATGCTTTACAGAGAGAGTGAGAGTAACCGGCGAGTGTGAATAGTAGGGGGTGGGTCAAAACATGCGTATTGATTTTGGAGCCGAGAAGTCTCTGAAAACATGGTGGCAGCGGCTGCTCGCCAGGTGCTTCTTCTTCTCTCTGTTTTGTGTGTGTTTTCTTGTGTAGATGAAGAGTTGTTTTTTGTTTTTTTTTTTAATTTTAATGTGAGAAGAAATGCATCCCCATGGAGGTGCTTCTCGGGAATGAAAAGTCTGCTTTGAGCTTTTGGTTCGTACGTGTCCGTATCTAACTGAACCTCTGCTTTTCACTGTTCACTCTGTTCCTGTCTCTCACCCCTATAAAATTGTTGTCACTTTGTTGCACTCAATATATTTTAATTGCACGATTTCTAAGTTTTAAATTTAGATTTTTTTTATCACAGTTTTTATGTGTATAGCCTAAAGTCTCGTTTAGTAACACGATTAGAGAGGAATTCTGTTTTTAATTAAATAAAAAACTTAAACGGATTTTGAAAAATCAGTTTAATTAAAAAGTTACTTACAGTTTTTAATACAAAATAGTTATACATAAAATGTGTTTTTCAAGAATCAAAATCTATTTAAATCATTTTATTTAAAAATCTTATTAACCGGCTAGTTTAAACAAGCTAGGTTCTAAAAAACTATTGATTCAACCTGGGTTTTTCTTAAGAATGTTATGATTTTATATTCTTCCCGATTTTTGTAATAAATAAACAAATGACATGTTCTTATGTGCTAAATAAACATATTAGCAATTTTATATAAGAACCCTTACATAAACCTATATATATAGCGGGGGTATCATGGGAAGAATCAGCTGGCAAGAACTGTGATGCATGCATGCATACATTTTTTTTTTTATGTTTTAAAAGCTTGGGTTGGAAATTGAGGCTAGTTTTGGCGAACATTCATGATTTGGGTTGGATTGTCTGTAGGTTGTCTTTAATTGTGTGTCTGCATTAATCTTATTGAGCATTCGTAGGCGAATAAAGCTGCTCATTTTATTTTATTTTGGCCGCAAGTGTTGAATTTTTTTTTTTTTTTTTGTATTAGACCTCTCTCTCTCTCTCTCTCTCTCTCAATAATCAATATCACTCTCTCTGATAGGATGCGTTTTTAGGATTTTATTAGGCTTTGGGAAATGGAGGTCTTTTTTTTCATGGCCGGAGGTGTTAGTGACATGCACTTTTATATGAATTTGTTTTGAGACGAATGGCATTTCCACCTCTTCCACTTTTTTTTAAGCCCGAAATTCATATTTTGTGGGATATTTTTGCATTCTAAAAAATAATGAATAAAAAAAATCCCATGGTTATTTACCAAAAATAAAAATAAAAATTGTGTATCAGATTTGTGGTTGAGAGGCTTTTGTGTATTCAATTATTTGATAACAGTGAATCGTTCTCTTATCTTTCTTGAAAATGTAAATAAATTTTGTCAAACTTTTACATCCGTTTGTTTTCTTGTGTAAATTTATTTTCGTTATAATTTTGCAAGCAGGGGCGGTGCCACATGTGTGGTTGTGAAGTTAATTGACCCCATCCACATTGTAAAAAAACATTGAGTATTATCCATATATTAACCCCATCTAAAAAATTCAAACATTACCCCATCCAAAACCCACTTAAAAAAAAAATGGATTGGCCGGGTGAGTGGGTTATAAACAAAAATCTTCAGATCACTCCATCCCAATCTCCATCTAAGGAAATTATTTCAAGACCAAAAACCCAAAATGGTAACAGACAAGGGAATAAATCTCTTCCAACTCACCCAATGTCCACCGAAGGAAACCATTTAAATAAAAATTCAAATCAGCCATTTAAAACAAAATTCTCTTGATGCATGCATTCTCTAAATGGAAGGACAATTACATTAGTGATTTCCCTTTATTTGATTTGATTTGAATTATGTAACAAATCTCTGGATATAAGGAGATTTGATTTGTCATTTATGAAGAATGTATAGCAATCTGTATCATTATAAATATCAGGGAATTCTCAATGAAATGATAACCTTGATTTGACAAATCCCATTGTATTAAAAAAATTTTCATGGTATCAGAGCTCTTCTTCCTGATTATGCTATTCCTTATTCTCTCATAAACATCTTCTTCTTTGTCTAGCTCTTCATTAACTCCACATCTCATCTCAAATTAATTTCCATGGCATCCACCATAAAAAAAAATACCCTTACCCTGCTACCCTCAACATCTCAAACTTTGTCTCTATCAAACTTTCACAATCCAATTTTCTTCTCTGGAAAACTCAATTCATGGGCCTTATTGAAAGCCAAGAAATGACTGGATTTATCAATGGTGAGTATGTCATGCCTGCACCAACCATTAAAAATGGTGAAACCACCATTGAAAATCCAGATTATTATGCTTGGAGGCACTCCGATCGTCTTCTTCGCGGTTGGATTACTGGAACACTTGATGATGACGTACTTGGTCTCGTTGTCGGAATCGTGACATCTTTCGAGGTGTGGCAAGCTCTTGAGGACTCCTTCGCTCAAGAATCACAAGAGAGGGAATTCTATCTAACTCAACAGCTTTCTATGTTCAAAAAAGGTTCCTCCACCATCTCTGAATATATTCGCAAATTCAAAAGTATTTGTGATGATTTGGCAGCCATCAGCAAACTCATCAATGATCGTCAAAAGGTATTTTCCTTGTTGAGAGGGCTCGGGCCAGGTTACGAGTCTTTCGTAACTACCATGCTCAAACCCCCCACACCTCCCTATAGCGAACTTGTTCCTCTTCTTCAAGGACACGAGACCATGCGCACTTTTCATAATCTGAATAGTTATGATTTGACTGACCAAAATCAAGCATTCTTTAGTCATCAATATCCCCAGATGGCTAGTCCTAGAAATTTTTACAGGAAGAACAAACAACAAATGACCTTCACATCCAAAGGTCATGGGTTTGTTCAAGCGAAACAACCTTCCTCTAAAAGGGATGGCCTATTGGGTGAAAAACTGCAGGATTCCATCAAAGAAGGTCGCAATGTGAAGGAGGGAGAAAAGGGGTTGGTTTGTCAAATCTACAACAAGCCAAATCATAATGCCATGCGTTGTTGGCATCGGTTCAACCAGACATATCAGCCCGAAGATCTCCCACAGGCTCTTGCAGCTATAAATCTTACTGACAGTCAAGAAAGTGCTTGGTTCCCAGACACTGGTGCTTCTGCTCATATGACTTCTGATATTGGTAAGCTTCACTCTCTTCATCGTTACAAAGGATTTGATAAAATTCTTGTTGGCAATGGAAATTCTCTTGACATCACACATGTTGGAAACACTTCTATTAAATATGGTGATAAACACATCAATCTCAATAATGTTTTGGTAGTTCCTGAAATTAAGAAGAACCTTCTATCTGTTTCTCAAATCACATAAGAGTATCCATACACATTTGAGTTCTCATCCGATGGATTTTTGATAAAGAACAGGGAAAACAGCAGAGTGATTGCTGGAGGAACTAGGTGCGGGGGTCTTTATGCACTACGGCCCAATGCTGAGGCGTTCTTCTCAACCCGATTTAGAATAACAACTGATGATGTATGGCACCAACGGTTAGGACATCCTCAAATGGCTGTTCTGGACCATCTCAAGCAGAATAAAATGATCGTCAGTAAGAACTCCTTCAATAAAGTTGACCACCTATGCACTAGTTGTCAAATGGCTAAGGCTTGCCGTCTACCTTTCTTAAAAAATAATGACCATTGTGGTGAACTTCTTGCTGTAATACATTGTGATTTATGGGGACCGTCTCCTGTTACTTCTTGTCAAGGATTTCGTTATTATGCTATTTTTATTGATGAATGCTCTAGCTATACATGGTATTATCCTCTTAGACACAAATCAGATCTTTTCCAATGCTTTGTTGACTTCCATGCTCATGTTGAAAATCAATATGATAAGAAGGTAAAAGTTTTTCAATCTGATGGAGGAGGAGAGTTTATAAATACCAAGCTTGAAACATATTTGCTCAATAAAGGTATTAAACATCAGATGTCATGCCCCAAGACCCCTGAGCAAAATGGTATAGCGGAAAGAAAACATCAAAATATTACAGAGCTTGGTTTGACTATGTTATTTCACAGTAATGTTCCTCTCAAATTCTGGGTGGAAGCCTTCAGTACAGCGGTATGGCTGATCAACAGACAACCTTCTCGCCTTCTTCAGTGGTCAAGTCCATTCTCTACTCTCACAAATAAAATACCAGATTATGGTTCTTTAAGAAGCTTTGGTTGTAAATGCTTTCCATGTCTACGCGACTACACCAAAAATAAATTTGAACCACGATCTTTACCATGTGTATTTCTTGGATACAGCAAAAATCACAAAGGCTATCGATGCTATTACCCTCCAACTGGTCGTGTCTATATCTCTAGACATGTCGTATTTGATGAATCTATTTTTCCCTTCAAGAATCCAGGGTCTCTTTTTTCTGTTACTCTACAAGATGAAGACATCGCTATCTTTACTGACTGGTATACAGGAGCACTTGACAAGAAGGATCATGCATCTTTGCCATTCACTACAACTCTTGATTCTGTTGATCTATCCACTCCCGTCCATTCAGATGATTCATTGAATGCAACTCACTCACTCAATATCTCTTCAGTCAATGCTGTAGATACCGTAGTTGATGACAACACATATGTGGAACCTGTAACGAGCATCACTGTTATAGAACCTGTGGCACACAACATGACTCCTACACATGATGCCCAATCACCTTTAATTTCTTCATCAGATGAGCCTCCTGCGTTGCACACAATGCATTCTATTGAGATGCATCCAACAGTCATTCGTTCAGACCCATATGTCATCAATACCCGAGCTCGGGGAGGTATCGTCAAGCCCAATCCGAAGTATTTCAATTCTGATTTCGTATATGCAGCTGAACTTGTACCTGCAGAACCAAAAACAATCAAGCCAGCAATAAAACATGCTGGTTGGTTAGCTGCAATGAAGGAGGAAATGTCAGCACTTGCTCTAAACAACACATGGGATCTTATACCCCGTACACCAACCATGAATGTTGTCGGATGTAAGTGGGTATACAAGACCAAGCTACATGCAGATGGGTCACTTGAGCGTCTTAAAGCTCGTCTCGTTGCCAAAGGATACAATCAGGTGCCTGGTCTTGATTTTTCTGAGACATTTTCCCCTGTAATTAAACCAGCTACCATTCGTATAATTCTCACTATAGCTCTAGCTCACAAATGGGATATACGCCAACTAGATGTTAAGAATGCATTTTTACATGGGCGACTTAGTGAAACAGTTTTTATGGAACAACCTCCTGGATTTAAGGATCCTGATCGGCTTGATCATGTGTGCAAATTGAAACGGGCCTTATATGGGCTTTGTCAAGCACCTCGTGCCTGGTTTGATCGTTTTAGCACATTTCTATTTTCTATGGGCTTCTTTTGCAGTACTGCTGATTCTTCATTATTTGTCTGTCATAATTCTCTTGGCACAATATTATTGCTCCTTTATGTGGATGACATAATTCTTACCGGTAGTAATCCAGTATTTCTCAGCAGTTTCATTGATCATCTTAATCATGAATTTGCAATGAAGGATCTAGGCTATCTTCATTATTTTCTTGGCATTCAAGTTCAATGTTTTTCAGGAGGTCTATTCCTTAACCAAGCCAAATATGCTGCAGAGCTTCTTGAGAAAGCTGAGATGAAATCATGCCAGCCTACATCAACTCCTATGGTTGGCAAACTACAAGATTCTTCACGAGAAATCGACTTATTTGGTGATCCTCAGTTTTATCGTAGCATTGTGGGAGGCCTTCAATATCTTACATTCAGGAACTGATATTTCTTATTCAGTCAATTATGTTTGCCAATTTATGCATCAACCCACTAATTTACACTTTACATTGGTGAAACGAATACTACGGTATCTTAGTGGTACACTCCAGTATGGGGTTCGTCTCTTCTCCCACAATCCAATGGTGTTGTATGCTTTCTCTGATGCGGATTGGGCAGGATGTCCGATCTCAAGACGGTCTACCACTGGGTTTTGTACATACCTTGGAGGTAACTGTATCTCTTGGAGTGCAAAGAAGCAACCCACAGTTGCTCGATCGAGTGCCGAAGCAGAATATCGGGCTCTCGCCTCCACTGCGGCAGAACTTACTTGGCTATCTTTCATCTTACGTGATGTGGGCCTTTATCTTCATCAGCCTCCCACGTTATTTTGCGACAATATTTCCGCTCTCTATATGACAGTCAATCCAGTGTTTCATGCACGAACAAAACACATCGAGATTGATTATCATTTTGTTCGAGAAAAAGTTGCGCTCGGATCATTGGTGACTCGCTTTGTATCATTCGATCAACAAGTCGCGGACATCTTTACAAAAGCCTTGGCTCGACAACCATTTGAACGACTACGGACCAAACTGGGCATTTGGTCTCCTCCACAGCCCATTTTGAGGGGGAATATAAACAAGAATCTTCAGCTCACTCCATCTCAATCTCCATCTAAGAAAATTATTTCAAGACCAAAAACCCAAAATGGTAACAGACAAGGGAATAAATCTCTTCCAACTCACCCAATGTCCACCGAAGGAAACCATTTAAATAAAAATTCAAATCAGCCATTTAAAACAGAATTCTCTTGATGCATGCATTCTCTAAATGGAAGGACAATTACATTAGTGATTTCCTTTTATTTGATTTGAATTATGTAACAAATCTCTGGATATAAAGAGATTTGATTTGTCATTTATGAAGAATGTATAGCAATCTGTATCATTATAAATATCAGGGAATTCTCAATGAAAGAAAGGGTTTTGATTTGGCAAATTCCATTGTATTAAAAAAATTCTTCATGGGTGACACACTGACACATATGTAATATGTTGTGGCGGCCTGGTGGGGCTTATTCAAATTTTTTTAAACAAACCTACCCGGCTATCCCCACATTAACCCAAAATTGAAAACCCTACCCCACTTTGTAAAAAAAAAAAAAACCTTGGGGACCCCTTGTCTTCCATCAATTAGCCAACTCATCAATTATCATCTGTCCACCGATCACCGACGTCACCGATTATCGATCTCTTCTTCCTACTCTACGTCAGGTATCTAGTCATGAATTTGGGTTTGATTTATTTTTTCTTTTTTTTTTTATTTCTTTTACCATTTTTGTGTGTTAATCTGAAAATTTTCTATCATTGCATAATCATGTATGAATAATTAACAAAACCTCTCAATATTACATTCCTCTTTCCTTCACCTGTCGGACTTCACCCGTTTGTTTGGATAATCATGGATTTGGTTTATATATTCGAAATAATTGATCACCTTTCTTTGATGATATTTTTTTTTTATGTTAGTTGTTCTATTTTCAAAAGAAAATTTTATTTTTTTGATAAATATATAATAAATGTAGATTTTTGAAAATGTGGAATTTATTTTTTAAAATAACCCAATCTATAAAAAATCATGGAGTCGCCACTGTTTGCAAGTATTGAGGTTTAACCTTTTAAGAAGCGTTAACGTATATGAAGGGGTAAATTCCCCCTCCAACCAATATAAGCGGGTGGAGTCTCCTTATTGGGTGTACATTCGACTAAATATGGAACTCGCACTCACAGAAAATATAAGGGACTCTGTTGTGGTGTCAACCAAAAGGACTATGTTGCTTAAGTCAGTAAGGGGATTCAAAATGTGTTAATGCTCAATTGATCAACTCGATATCCCATACCTTTGTTCGCTATCCTTTTCCCCTTTTTATGGGGTCTACTTGCTCTTGGACTTTTGTAATTATTGTCCCCCTTTATTGGCTATGATGGACGAGTACTTTTAAGGAAAAACTCTCTATTTAAATGTCATTAATTGTGCCCTTGATCATCCAGGTTAAACCGATAATTAATCTTAATGATTGCTTGACCGTTACAGATTGTGCAAGGGCTTGACTGTTACTAAGGTCATGCTTATGGTCTGGTCGGGTCTTGGGGTTCTGATCGGAGCGTGATGTGTCATTCGCCCTCGAGGTGTAAAGACTTACCAACCAGATGTGAGTCACCTCACAGAGAGTTTGACTTGATCTAGCCTCAACTATTCGGGAGTGTCTAATCGCTACTCGTCTACTATGCTGTTATCTGGTCATCAGTCGTCGGGCATGGTGATCCATTAACCCTCTGACGCGTGTCACTTTTTTAGAGGGTATGTGTTTTTCCCTCTACAATATATATAATTCCACATTATCGATACTCAAATTCGTATGCATTTCATGAGTCCATCTAGTGATTCAAAATTTCAATAATTTGACGATGTAAATTAAATTTAAACCAATTTATTTTAGTTGGTGGGGGAGGGGAGAAGAAGTTGGTGGGAGTAAACATTCCCTTTCTTTTTTTGTATCCATCAGTCAATTAGACTCGAACAATAAATGAATCAGGCTTAAGCCCCATTTGAGACTGCGTTAGAATGAAGTTTGCGTTTAAAAACACGACGGAACACTTCCTCTCATCCAAGTAAAAATTCAGCATTGACGTTTCAAATGGGGTGGTGACAGTACAAGGCATTTTTTTGCTTTCAATAACACATGGAAACAACGCTTTTAAACCACCACCTTGAGTTTTCGAACGCAGTGTCCTAGGCCGCGGATCCAAACGGCCCCAGTTATATGGATTTGAAACTAGCTCGGCCCATCAATGCCTTAACATCTCCATCTCTACCCGATCCGATCCTTATTCAGAAAAGATAGGAGATATCCATGCCGACGTCAACACCCAAACAACGCGTAAAGATAATCCGCACAATTGTGGAGTGGTTGGATTCGATGAAAAGCAAATCAATTACTCCTGAAATACAATTTCTTGAAGAAATATCGCCGAAACTTTGTTCGATCGCGATTTAGAAAATAAAACCAATCAAAATCGTGATTTCAGATCGAGTTTTCGTCGAGAAAGATGAGTTTCCTCTTCGGCAAGCGAAAAACCCCTGCAGGTATTGCTTCTCTCTGTCTCTGTTTTTTTTTTTTTTTTGTCAGTATCATTGAATGAAAAACCTGTTTTTCTGGGGAACATCTCATCTAGTAATTGTAGTGGATCTTCTTTTGAATTTCATTTTTTTGTTTGTTTCAAATTTAAGAAATTCGAACATCGCAAGATTTTGTTTTTTTTTGTTTTATGATTTGGGGGAACTTCATTTGAAATCAAATAGATATTCATGTTATCAACTTCAATCAAAATTTAATGAGAAACTCTGTTTTTGGGTGAAATCTATATTGAATTTACTTTTTTTTTCCATTATAAGATATCAAAATTATTTTGTAGAATCAAATAATTCTTCCTTCCCATGATTCCCGTTCTGGTAGATTCCGAAGGAGAAATTTTGCAAGTGATATCTAAGAATGAACACATGAATGGGGATTTCAAACAGAATTTTCTTGGGTGTTCTAGCAGAAAGAGAATGAGAATGAACGCCAAACTGACCCTTAATTCGTATCAATTGGGTTTTCATGTTATCAACTCAGTCAATTTTTTTTTTTTTTTTGGTCATTGATTCTACAAAATTTGAGTTTTAATGTTTGGGATTATGTATGTTGTATACACTCATGATTCGTGGGGTATGCATTGCATGCAGAGCTTCTGCGGGAGAATAAAAGAATGTTAGACAAGTCAATCAGGGAGATAGAGAGGGAGAGGCAAGGGTTGCAATCCCAGGAAAAGAAGCTCATCATGGAGATCAAGAAAACCGCAAAGCAAGGCCAGATGGTATTCCTTTTTAGCTTCTTTTTATCATTTCACATTGCATTAATTTTACTTATACTGCTAATAATCGTCAGTGGATTTTTTTTCCTAATCTTGATCTTGGATTGTAAATTATGTAATTTGTTTAGGCCATGATGATATTTTTTTTGTTTGTGACTTTGTGTACATATTCTTAGAATTAGGTGAAGAAATTATTTTAAAAATCCAATAAGCCATCAGAACAATTTAATGTTGAGATAATTATTTACCCATTCAAGTAGAAATATCAGAGCATCTGGGTATCTAAATTTCTAATGTATTTCGTCAATTGATTTTTTTCCTTTTTCTTAATTAGGAAAATAGGATGCCTATCGGATAAAAAACTGCAAAACATCCATATTAAATGGGGAAAAAGGTGTCTTTTGGTGTAGGTCGTACGAGCTTTAGAATCCCAAACAGATACATCAATTTCCATATTCCCATGAAAAAATGGTATTACCTATCAACGAGTTCAGTTTAAGCACTAATGATTGTATACTCCATGCTTGTAATTTTTCTTAATGTTGCAATCCCAATTCTTTTCAGTGTAGTTCTGCTTCTATTTTGTTGACCTGAGTGTATCACATGGTGGCGGCACATATTTTCATGCATGGATGATATGGAGTGGTTGAAGTGGAAACATATTTAGAGAGAGAGAGAAGAAAGACAAGTTCACATTTGTTCTTTTGAATTTTTTTGTGCCTCTTTTCCTGATTCGTGTGTTTTTTTATTGCCGGGCAAAGCGCATTTATCATCGCACCATGAATTATTGTATCAACATATGGATCATGGTGGATTTTTGGACTGCATTTTTATCATTGAGGTGGACTATGATTCAGATGCTTTGAACAATTTCGACTGGAAATTAATTGGCTTGGATTGAACTGAACTGGTTGATGTTGAATATATATTGTCCATTTTTGGACTATTTCTGCTGCTATTTATGATGACTAACTAGACATCTTTTTACATGATTGGCTTTTATTACAAAGTAGATGAACTTAATGAACTCTATTCTCAGTGTGTTCATGTTGGTTACTAAGAGGTTCTAATGGTAAAGGACAGAGCCAAGGAACATCATATTTTTCTATGATCTTTCAATCATACCAGTTGGTAATTGTTGAAAGTTTCTTCTAGTTGTTTAGGATTTGGAATCTATTGGGATGATCAGAATCTGATCGGAGACATGTAACATTGTAGAACATTTTCCAGGGTCGCTATCTTGGGAATCCATTTAAGAACTGTATACCATATCGGTCTTGTTATTAACGCGGAACTTGATAAGCTGAATATATAGGATCTAGGAAACATAAGCCCCCCTCCCCCCACCAAAAAAAAAAACCCGTGCGTGGAAACTATTTTTTTTTTTTTTTTGTAAAATGGTGTATCTTATGGTTTACCACCAAAGTATGTATGTGTGAATTTTTAAAAGAAACATATAAAGACACACATAGGTATATTTGGTTATGTGCTTGACTATTGGTATCTAATCTGTGTGCATTCTTTTTCAGGGAGCTGTAAAAGTTATGGCTAAAGACCTTATTCGAACACGGCATCAAATCACGAAATTCTATGCACTCAAATCACAACTCCAAGGTGTATCTCTGAGAATCCAGGTAATGTTTGCATATTATTTATATGCTGGATCTATTACTTTGTTGATGGGAATTTTCCATTATCGATTAGTGTAGACCATTCATATGGAAATTACATCGTCAAAATCAACAGTGCCTATTTCCCAAATGTCGTGTCAGGTTTATGTATACAAGCATCCCATAATTTCCTATCTGAGGTCATTCTTAAAGGAGGGTTTTTTCGAAAGAGGGTTCTTGTTCATAATGGCATTGACTTGATTGTAGGCTGTGATAGTTTTGTGGGATATGGACAGGAATATTCCCAAGTCCCAACCATGCTTCTCTATGCATCTGAAGTATACACTGTCAGGAAACATGATAGACATTGTTTCTTGGATATGAGGATGGATTTGTGGCAAAAGAATATTATATCAGAAGAGATTATATTAGAGCAAACCTAGGCTGATAGACTAAAATGGTAGGACATTTATTTAGGTGGTAATGTGGTATGAACATATGCAACAATTCCCATTAACAATGGGTGAGTAAAACAGATGCAATAAATTTTAAATTTCAAAAAAATAAAAAAATAAGTAAATAAAATAGATACAATGAATTGGTAGAACGTGGCGCAATGTGTGTTTATTCTTCTCCCACTGCCACTCTACCGATACAATGATTTGGAAGAACAGGGTGTGATTTGTGTTTACTCTTCTCCCACTCTTTCTCTATTTTTCCCACCTTTTTTGTGAGTTGTGTGTGTGTGTGTGTGTGGGGGGGGGGGGGGGGGGTGTTCATAGAATATAGAATAAAGTAGGTCTAGTGTTTTCTGAGGGGAATTTATGCTTTGAATGACTGTGGATCACCACCCAAACTGTTGAAAAAGATAGTTGATGTCGATGGTGCATTTATATTTTATGGAACACAACACAGATACTTATTCTTACATGCAACTAATAACAAACAATTCTTTCTTGGATATATAACATATTTTGAGGATGAGCTATTGTATGTTAATTTTTTAAAACGATTAATTTATAAAGGTAATGCTGAGACTGTCTGTATGAGGAAAGGACTTGCTATAATTCATCGAGTAGGTGGATGATATACCCACCTGACTACTAAATGAAGAGCATCATTTAAAAAAGGATAGGAGCCTCCTGAAAGAATATGGCTGTAGGTTTACTACAGGAATGACTGTTACTAGGAGTTTATGGTGTAATAGAATTCACAAGACTGAGAGAAAACTGTTGTGAAGCAGGCTGCATTAGGAGCCGAGCGGTTGTCGTCGCATGAGTTGGTATGAGTTGGTGGGGGTGTTGGATTGAATTTTTTTTTTATCAAACAGAATCTCCAAAGCCATTTCCCTGACAAGGCTTTGTTCATGTTGCTAAGATTGAGTATTCCCAAGCCTCCTTCCTTTAATTTGACAAAGAAGATCACATAGGGCTAGGTAGATCCCATTCCATTCTCCTTATTTACAGACCAAAAGAACCTTCTTCTAATCTTCTCTATTTTCTCGAGAGAATCTTTTGCAAAGATGTTTATTCTTTCACATTTTAGAGTTGGATTCCATATATCTCTAGAAGACTCCATGGAAAAATGGTGGTTCGATTCGATGTTGTCTAATGGGGAGTTAGAACACAGGCAATGACTCAGTATGAAGGGAGGTTGTTGTCTCTCCGAGGGAAGTTACTATAATGTGAGGCTTAACATGCCCAAAGAAGAACCTGCTTCCTCTTCTGACATTTTCAGATAATCAAATTTGAATTTTTACAATGCTGTGAATTTTATTTTGATTGTATCTTGATATGGAAATATTGATTGGCCCGCCTTACCTGAACATAGGCTATCTTTGCTGCTTTTCCCAATTGTTTTCACTTTTACTGTCCCTTCCATTCTTACCAATAACAGTGGAACTGGATTATTTTCAATGTTTGAGCAAATTTTTCTTTCTTGCATTGCGAGGGGGTAAGAGAGCTATAGCATGTCAACTCTTCATATCACCCATTGTTCTATTCGTCATTGTTTGACTATTGATCATTTATCAAACCTTCATCTTCTTTTTTTTTTGCCATATATGAAAATGTCACTGAACATATTTTCTTTTTGGGGTATACATAGACGCTGAAATCGACTCAAGCCATGGGCGAGGCTATGAAAGGCGTCACCAAGGCCATGGGACAGATGAACCGGCAGATGAATCTACCTGCCCTGCAGAAGATAATGCAAGAGTTTGAGAGGCAGAATGAGAAGATGGAGATGGTGACTGAGGTGATGGGAGACGCCATTGACGACGCCTTGGAGGGAGATGAGGAGGAAGAAGAGACTGAAGAACTTGTGAATCAGGTCCTCGACGAGATTGGCATTGACATTAATTCAGAGGTAAGTTGAACCTATCACGTGTATCAGCATCACATCACTTCATTACTATAACCATTGTAATTGCATTCTTTCCCTCATTTTACAGCTTGTCAATGCACCATCGGCCAAGGTGTCTGCACCAGCGGCAACTAGTAAGGTTCCTCAAGCTGAATCGGAAGACAGTGGGATCGATACCGAATTACAAGCTAGGTTAGATAACTTGAGAAAAATGTAGTGCAACTCCTCCACGTCACAGCTTGTGATTCACTTAGTGTGAGGTGAGAAAAATTTATCTTCGGTTACTGTAATGTATGAACATGATGTGCCTCTGTACCTTTTTTATGTGATAATTATAACATGTTACACTTAGTTTTTTCTGCTGTCAGTTATGCAGACCGAACCTGTTGAACTCGAGTGAATTGTATGCATGTATTTTTTACATTATTCATAAGATATGGAGCATATACTTTACTAGAGAAATTCATATACTGCTTTAGGTAACGTGGTATTTGCAGAAGTATGTCAGTTCCAACGAAAAAAACATCATAGATTCTACAACAGATTCACTTGAAGAACAGTCAAGGCAGACCAATGGAGTCCTCTCCACCTGCATCTGTCCTGACACTCGAAGAAGGCGTGGTGATGCTTGCCCGACACAGCGGGCAGTTCGAGTGCGAGTAGAGCCACATATCGATGCAGGGCGCATGGAATGAGTGCTTGCACTCAGGCAGCTGACGGACATCCTCTCCGTCCACAAACACCGACAGGCACACCGAGCACTCGCTGTCAGACTCGTGGGATCGCGCGCTCTCCTCCTTGTGATACTTTGACACGGGGAGGCCGTGATCGCCCGTGGCAGTTTCTATGTCGGAGGAGCGGGAGAACCTATAGCAGAGGAACCTGGTCAGGCATCTGCCACCGAAGCACCATCCAATGGTGGCGATGTTGTAGGCGATGAGGAGGATGGCTGCGCATACGATCCCGAAGACGCTGTAGTAGTACGGTGCAAGGTCACTCGCCGGCGGCATTGGTGGTGGTGTCATGACAAGTGTTTTTGTGTGCGTGTGTGTTAGTTAACAGGGAATTAGTGTCAAATGACAAATTTATGGGTCTTGTGATGACTAATGACACCATATTTGTGTTCAAACTTCAAAAAAGATGGTTTAATTTGTTTTAATGGTGTAGCTTGCCGTACCGAGAATTGTTTGGGGTCTCTTTCATACATTACATCAATGGTTGAATTAAATTAAGAAAAATAATGTAATATTGTTATATGACATAATATTTTATTTTAAAAAAATAATAATTTATTTTTAGTCCCTCCACTATGATAAAAATTTATATATTATAACAACGTAATATATGTTACACTATCATATTATATGATATTTTAAAATAGATTAAATATATTAGTGTTCAAATTAAAACTCCAAATCTTCTAAGTGTCAGGTTTTCCTTAGGGAGGAATTAAAATCATATCTCGATGTGACATTTTATGTAATAATTAAATCAATAAAATAACAATTTACATAGATGAATTCTGTGATTTATATCTTCTCACGTTCAGTTGATTGCTTCAAGTGGATTTCTTTTGGTTCAGAATCTATGAAAGTATGTAATATAATAAAAATCAAATGAGTATATACTTGTAATATATTTATTAAAGTATTGAATAGGATGACCTGTCAACACATGCAAATTAATTTTTTTTTTAAAAGTACATACAACAGAGATAGGCCAGGTTGGACATTTAAGAGCACACAAATATTTGGTTGACAGTTATATTCATGGAGTTTTAAAGTCAGATAGCATGTCCTTATCATTATCTCATTGATGTACTCTGAGGAGTTTGATATTTCTTCTTCCTCGTATATACAATTTTGGTAGATTATATGAGAATAAAGAAGAAGAAAAATGTTTGGATATTCATGAATGGTCATAAAAATAAAAAGATTTCAGGAACTAAAAAAAAATCGATAAAAAAAATATATACGACAAATGTTTTTTTGGGTTATCGACGTGATCATAAAAATATCATGTGTTGGCGCGGCCGCGTCTATCAACACCCACCAACGCCACCGCTTTCAAAACTCTCTTTCAAATGGTGCCTTAGGGTGCGTTTGGTTGCGCGATTGCAAAATTGATTCTGCAGGAATCTGCGATTGCAAACTGATTCTGCAGGAAGCTCACTTTCTCAGCTTTCTGAAATCGCAGCTTTTGGGCACTATTTGCCTGAAATCTGTGTGCAGGAAGCTGCTACAGTAAAACTGTTTGGTTGCACGATTGTAAACGCAGCTTCCTGCAATCACAATCGCAACGCAATCGCGCAACCAAACGCACCCTTAGTTCAAGAAACTCTCACTTCTCAAATATTGTCATGCATGATATAACATACTACACAACAAACCCATTAGAAAAATAATAAATCTAATCATACGTGCAAAATTGTACACAATACTCATTGTCCTTTTTTAAAAAATATAAAATCATTTATTGAATTAGATATTGTTATAAATTATACACTAAAATAACAATATTATATTTTTTCTTTTAAAAAATAAAATAATAATTTTTATATCAACGGACCATTTTCAAACTACAAATAGGAGTACACAATATATCACCGCTTAACCGTTAAGCATCCAATAAAAAAAGAGAAACTTGGAAGTGAAGAATAATTAAAAATGTTAAAATAAAAAGGGCCGAGCTTCTGTAAAAAATATTAATAATAATCATAATATAAAAGAGGACGAGCATTACTTTTAGCTACCTTCATTTGAAAGTATAACTTTATAACTTCAATTTTCAATTAAAGTGGTAATATCACTAATAAAGGTACGTTAGACATTCATGAACAACTGAATCAGAGCCCCTGAAAATATGCATATCCTTAATTACTTTTACCACTCGTTATCATTTTCATGTAAACCTGTCAATCATCCGAAATATCTGAATCTGATCTGAATTCAAATCCGAAAAATCAGAAATATCCAAAGATCTAGAGTGCGGATATGGATATCAGTTTATCTGATCCGAAAAATATTCGTATCCGACATATTATAAATATATATATATTTATATTATATATTACCAATATTGTTATCTTGTATGATTAATCACAATAATAATATATTATAATATTATTAAATTTTCAATGTATGATATTTGAAAGAGATAATAAATCTTAAAATCTCAATTTTAATTTTAACGTCTCTTTAAAATATCACTTGATTATCTAAATTAATTTTAATATTCAAACATGTCAATTATTCGAGAAATATTCGAAGGGATCCGAATCTCAAAATTAATATCTGTATCCAAATATGAAAGTGAGGACATGGATATTAGTATATCCGATTCGATTAACAGGCTTACTTACATGTTTCCAATAAAAATTAAAATAAAATAAAATAAAATAAAGTGAAAACTATGCTTCGTAAAGACAACACCGGCCATTTCTCTTAAATGGATTCCCCATGTAAAGCATCGTCGGTTTACGCGGCTTTCCCAACTATACAGTCCTCTTCATTTCCTTCGCTGGAAATTAAAGAAAGAAACAAAAGCCGACTTTGTGAAGCTTCGGTGGTTGTGGAGGTGACCCATGTTTTCGTTTCAGTTTATCCTGAATCGTTAATGGTGATCCGTATACAAAGCTCTGATTTTTCATCCGTGATTGTGATCTTGCAAGGTTTGGGTCTCAGATTTTCAATACAAACCTTAGATTTGATTTTGGGTTCGCATTAAAGTTGGGATCTTGATCAACAATTCCCGAGTGGTTCATCATCTTCAGAAGAATGCGATTGAAAAGATGGAGTTTTTAAGCAATTTGGGGATCAGCCTTAGCTTGGTCTTTGGGTTCCTCTTCTTAGCCGTCTTTGTGGAGCTATATTACCTCCTCTGGTGGAAGAAGAGAATCACCACCACCACCACCACCAACAACAACGAAGAAGATCGTCTCCTCTGCTTCAGAAAGATCTCCTCTTTGTGCTCCTCCACATCGGCTCTCACTCCCCAACAGACCCAAATCGATTTGCACCTCTTAAAACCACCCGAAGAGGGTGGCGACGGCGGCGGAGCGGCGGCGGAGCTCATGAGGCTTCACAACCTCTCCGGCCCGCCGAGGTTCCTCTTCACCATTAAAGAAGAGACCAAGGAGGACCTGGAGTGCTTGACGACGCCGCTCTCTTCGCCGCCGTTATTTGCGTCGCCATTGACGCCGATGGACTGCTTTGGGCATAACAAGTTCAACCCAATGTTCGATATGTCGGGGGAGATCGATTGGAGCAGAGTGAGGTCTTCGCCGCCGCCGAAATTCAAGTTCTTGATGGATGCAGAGGAGAAGTTCTACAGGAAGACTTTGATGGCGCCGCCGCCTAAAGTGGGTGATGCTGGTGATGAAGATGGGGCTTTTGTGACAGTTTTTGTAGGAAAGTCTAAAGAGAGGTCCCAACAACAGCATTCATGTTAGGTCCCAACAACAGCATTCATGTTCTTCACAAATGCTTCCATTGGCTTCTTCACCAGTCTAGGATGGTGAGAAACACTTCATTTGTTAAAATCTTTGGAGATTGTTATTTGGGTCAGTCTCAATTTCATATTTTTTTTTTCCACCATTTTAGGTGGATTTTGATTCTGGGTATTCTGTGCTTTATCAATGAAAGATCTTGTTGGTTGGGGAAGACATGATATGTAAAAAATGGATTGCAGATGGGTGAATCAATCATTCAAATACAGTATATGTGACTATATGTGTCAGTCTTTTGAGTGTCTGATCTTTGTCATAATTGATGTGGGTGGAGTGGTTTTTTCTTCTTTTGACAAAATGCAACTGTGTGTGGTTTCTTTTGTTTCCATAGGTTTCTCTCTTTTTTTGTTCCTAGTTGTGGGGGCTTCTCTAATAATGGATTGACACCAAGATAAACACATTTGATTGATTTACTGTTTCTGGTGGCAAATGGAAAGGAATTCCAAGAGTTGCTACATCTATCTATTCTCTTGTTTGTTTCTTGAATTTGATGGATTTGGGAAGAATAGAAACGAGGATAAAATGTAATGGTTAAAATTTAATAAGTTGACATAAATCCTATTAACTATGATGACATGTATGCTTTATTTCTACACATTCATTCAATATTACAACTTCCCTTTAATAAAACAAGGATAAAATAAATAATTTTCCTTTTATGAAAATGAGTATGTAATTTATTTTTTATAAAAATACATTAAAATATATATTTTATTTTTTTATAAAATTATTTGTTAGAGTATTGCGTTTCATTTTTTAAAATAAAAATACATTATTTATGCACCTTAAGAAAAAAAAATAAAGTGTTTGGGGATGCCAAAAGGAGTGTTTGGATATCCAGTGTTAAAAACACAGAGAAAGTTTGTAGCAACCAATAAGAGGCGTCATGTGGGCTGTAACAGTGTATTAAAAAAAATGAGTATAATTTTCTATAGATTCTTATTAGAGTCTAATAAAAAAATAATAATTCTTTTTTATATGGCTTATGTGGCAGCCTCTTATTGGCTGTCACATCTTTCTCTGTGTTTTTATCACAAAGGATCTAGACTCTCAAAAGAAACTGTAATAATACAAGCGCCTTAACATTTTATTATAGAATTAGATATTTTCATACACAATAATATTAAGTGACACATAATTAAGAGGAATTAAAGTGCTGTTACACATAACCTCTTTTTCAGCTCCAATTCAAGTCTCATATGTTTCATTAACGTCATGTACTTGCATTAATGAGGTATATGTATCAATAGAAATTTTTTATATTTTTTATAAATGTATTCATGCAATTCATTGAAATATATGTTTCAGTTTTTACAAAGTCTGTAAATTATTACATGAGGTATACCATTTTTCAAAAAAATTCAAAATGTGTGTAGACTGAAATTAAGGTTGGAAAAGAGATTATACGTAACATTATTCTTCTAAGAAATGCACCAATTATTTTTAACTTTTTTAAGCAGTTAATTAATTATTTTTTTTTTTGGCTGCGACCGAAATTCTAGCCGCATGTGTTTGCCTGATTTCGAAATGAAAGTAAATGTGGGCCTCACCTTTTAATTCCATGAAAACATGGCCCAATTCAGGGCCCACTCCCATTTTGAATTCAAATATATGTAGATCTAGACGAGAGAACACAACACTTCTTTTTTTAAATTTTTTTTTAATCTCTTTTATTATTTCATTTTTGTTGTGAATATGGTGGATAACCACCACTTCTCTAACCCATAACCTCCCCCACTCTTCAACTCCATAACCTCCCCCACTCTTCTATTCCATAACACTCCCATTATTGCCCCACTATCTCACCCTCACCTCTATAGACTTGTAACTCTTCACCTTTGGGATTCCTCTATGCACCCTATAAATAGAGGGGTTCTCTCTTGTATTCAACTAACAAATAGTGAATAAGAATCTCTCTCTACTTCTCTTCTATATGCTTGTGTGCTTTGTTTATATACTTTTATGTATTTATTCTATTTAGTTTACAACACGTTATCAGCACGAGAAGCTCTTTGTTAAAGAGAAAGGTTTGTATCGATGGGTTCTTAATGATCTATATCAAAAAATATACTCTCCTTTGATGTTATGTATTTTTATGTAAATCATCTACTACATACATATGATTAATTTTTTTTCAATATGCATGGAACCGTATGCAAATTATGTGTAGAACCCGTATACATCTATCTTTTATTTTCATCTGATGTACTGCATACATCTATCTTTTATTTTCCATGCATGCAATCCCCGTGAAAATTTCCATACATATGTTATGATATGATTAATTTATGAAAACTAGTATGCAATTTTCTCATGCAACAGTATGCGGCATCTATCATTTGATTATTTATTTTTCATGAAATGTTTCATGTTTGCCATCTTTTATTAAAATTTAAATATTATACATCTATGTGTAGAACCAGAAGTTCTCACAAATATCAATTAATTTGATATTTATATTTGATTTGAAATTCATTTTAATGTTACAATGTCATGTGTCCCTATAGGATCATACAAAAATTGTAATTACATGGATCCCTGAAGGACCATGTAGAAGTTATGAATAATGTGTTCCAATTAAGACCATGCAAATTTTATTCTATCCCTGAAGGACTACAAAAATTATTACATGGATCCTTGAAGAATCATGTAAAAGATATGATTAAAAATGTCCCTGAAGGACTATGATTATATTGTAAGGATCATACAAATTTTATTTTATTTTATCCCTGAAGGACTGTACAAAAATTATGATTATATGAATCTTTGAAGGATCATGTAAAATTTTATTTTGTTCTATCCCTGAAGGACTATACAAAAATCATGATTGTTCGTGTCCCTGTAGGACCAAACAAAAGTTATATGATATATTTTTCAGGTCCTTGAAGGACCAAATAATAATAAAAAAAAGATCCATGTATCCCAGCAGGAACATGTAAATTATGATTAGATTTCACCATCATCATCATCATCATAATGAAGAGGATTTAAAGATTAATACCTCATTGACAAAGGTCCACCGGCCATTATGCCTCAAATATGCTCCAGTTGTAGCAATATTGAGAGCATCAATTTTATATATTCTCGTTGCCGAACAACGATTTTTTTAAAATATCATATAACTCAACTCAATGGCATAGCATCATTACCCGAAGTAAATGCATTTTATTTTATGTTCGCCATGGAAGTTGTGGTCATGAATGATGAGATCATGATTTATATAGTTGAGAAAGCACAACAATCATAAAGTTTGTAAAATATCTCAAATCACTAGAAGTGATTTGCTATTAAACAAAAGCATAATTGAAGGGAAAAGGGTTGCAGAACAAACCCCTAACACAAGGAAAATGATTGTTATGTATTTGGTGCTTTAAAAATATGGTCACGTACCTGATGTACGATCAGACTTTTATAATTTTTATAATTATAATTTTTCTTTGTT
The DNA here is from genome assembly GCA_030737835.1 of Acorus gramineus. Lineage (NCBI taxonomy): Eukaryota > Viridiplantae > Streptophyta > Magnoliopsida > Acorales > Acoraceae > Acorus > Acorus gramineus. Next base: position 98,593 of record JAUJYN010000104.1, read on the forward strand.
ATCTAAAATCCATTTTTCTTATTTTTATATTTATCTTATTTATTTCATTTTTTTTTTTTACAAGAATGGCTATGGTTGGTGACATTTGTCTAGCAGACAGCGCTACAACACATACGATCCTACGAAATAAACAATATTTCTCGACATTGACATTAATCAATGCAAATGTTAATACCATTTCTGGTACTACGAAATTAATTGAAGGCTCCGGAAGAGCAAATATAATATTACCAGGAGGTACAAAATTTTGTATTAATGATGCATTATATTCAGCAAGATCCAGAAGAAATCTGTTAAGTTTTAAGGATATCCGTCTTAATGGATATCATATTGAGACTATCAATGAAAACAATATGGAGTATTTATGTATTACTTCAATTGTTTCAGGCCAAAAACATGTATTAGAGAAACTTCATGCTTTCTCATCTGGGTTGTATTATACAACCATAAAAACAATCGAATCATATGCTGTAATGAACCAGAAGTTCTATGATTCAGATATTTTTACACTTTGGCATGATCGTCTCGGGCATCCAGGATCTACAATGATGCGTCGAATAATTGATAATTCATTTGGGCATTCGTTAAAGAACCAGAAGATTCTTTTACCTAATCACTATCAATGCACTTCGTGCTCACAAGGAAAATTGATAGTTAGACCATCCCCTACAAAAGTCAATGTTGAGTCACCAACATTTTTGCAAAGAATCCAAGGGGATATATGTGGCCCAATCCACCCCCCATGTGGACCATTCAAGTATTTTATGGTATTGATAGACGCATCTGCTAGATGGTCGCATGTTTGTCTATTATCCACTCGGAATGCTGCATTTGCAAGACTACTTGCTCAGATAATCCGATTACAGTCGCATTTTTCGGATTATCATATAAAGTCAATACGTCTTGATGGAGCTGGTGAATTCACATCGAAAACTTTTAACGACTATTGTATGTCGCATGGCATCGATGTTGAACACCCTGTTGCTCATGTGCACACCCAAAATGGATTAGCTGAATCATTTATTAAGCATCTTCAGCTAATTGCACGTCCTATGCTTTTGAGGACAAAATTACCCGTTTCAGCTTGGGGTCATGCTATATTGCATGCAGCAGCATTAGTTCGCCTTCGGCCAACTGCTTATCATCAATATTCCCCTTTACAGCTCGTACTGGGTCATCAACCAAATATTTCACATCTTCGAATTTTTGGTTGTGCTGTACAAGTTCCTATTGCCCCTACACAACGAACTAAAATGGGCCCTCAACGTCGATTGGGAATTTATGTAGGCTTTGATTCTCCCTCTATTATAAGATATCTTGAACCATTGACAGGGGATGTTTTTACCGCTCGATTTGCGGATTGTCATTTTGATGAGACAATATTCCCGTCATTAGGGGGAGAAAATCCGTCGCCAGAAGAACGACGTGAACTTATATGGAAAACTCCATCTTTGTCTCATCTTGATCCTCGCACTAATCAATGTGAAACTGAAGTGCAAAGAATCACTCATCTTCAAAGAATTGCGCATCAATTGCCAGATGCATTCAATGATGCAGCAAAAGTGATGAAATCACATATTCCAGCTGCTAATACTCCAGCTCGAATTAATGTTCCAATAGGAAAAACTGCTAATATGCCGGCTAATGAATCAACAAAAACACGCCTGAAGCGTGGAAGACCTATAGGCTCAAAAGATTCAGCTCCCCGAAGGAGAAAAACAATGAAGAATAATTCTCTAGAAGAGTATGAAACACTTGAAAGACCCACAATAATAACTCCTACAGAGGAAGAAGTCCCTGAAGTGACACAAGTCCCTGAAGAGACTGACGTCCCTGAAGTGACGCCCGTGCATGAAGAACAAGTACATGGAAATGAAGAAATTTCCATAAATTATGCAAATTCACAAATATTGTGGGATCGAAAGCAAGTGCTTGTTGATGATATATTCTCATTTGCAGTAGCTACAGAAATCATTTCAGATAATGATTTAGAACCACGTTCAGTGGATGAATGCAGACGAAAAAATTGTTGGCCACAATGGAAAGCTGCTATTCAAACAGAATTGGATTCACTTGCAAAACACCAAGTATTTGGACCAGTAGTCCTAACCCCTGAAGGTGTTAAACCAGTAGGATGTAAATGGGTGTTTGCGAGAAAACGAAATGAAAGAAACGAGATTGTTAGATACAAAGCTCGTCTTGTGGCACAGGGTTTCCTGCAGAGACCTGGGATAGATTTTGAAGAGACATATTCTCCTGTGATGGACACAATCACATTTCGGTATTTAATTAGTCTTGTAGTCTCAGAAGGACTTGACATGCAGCTAATGGATGTGGTTACTGCATATTTATATGGAAAATTAGATACCGACATTTATATGAAAGTTCCTGAAGGACTAAAATTGCCTGAAGCAAAACCACGAAACATGTACTCAATCAAGCTAAGACGATCCTTGTATGGATTAAAGCAATCTGGACGAATGTGGTATAACCGTCTTAGTGAGTACTTAATAAAAGAAGGATATGTCAATGATCCAATATGCCCCTGTGTATTTATTAAGAAAATGGAACTCGGATTTACCATTATTGCAGTATATGTTGATGATATTAATCTAATTGGGACTCCTGAAGAGCTCAAAAAGGCTTCCGAATATCTGAAAAAGGAGTTTGAAATGAAAGATCTTGGAAAAACAAGATATTGTCTCGGCTTGCAAATTGAGCAAAGTTCAAATGGGATACTTGTTCATCAAACAACATATGTTGAAAAAATCCTGAAGCGTTTTAATATGGACAAATGTCATCCATTAAGTACTCCAATGGTAGTAAGGTTACTTGACCCAAAAAGGATCCTTTTCGTCCAAAAGAAGATACTGAAAATCTTCTTGGTCCTGAAGTACCATATCTTAGTGCAATTGGTGCCTTATTATATTTGGCCCAATGCACTAGACCTGACATTGCATTTTCAGTTAATTTATTGGCCAGATTTAGCTCTGCACCAACTCGAAGGCATTGGAATGGTGTGAAGCACATTTTTCGTTATCTTCGTGGAACGTCAGACATGGGTCTATTCTATGCAAAGGATTCCAATAATGGTGCACAACTAAAGGGTTATGCAGATTCAGGATATCTTTCAGATCCTCACAAGGCTCGCTCACAAACAGGCTATGTATTCACTTGCGGTGGCACAGCAATCTCTTGGCGATCTACGAAACAGACTTTGGTCGCCACGTCTTCTAACCACTCTGAGATTCTTGCACTCCACGAAGCAAGCCGGGAATGCGTGTGGATAAGGTCTTTGGTTCATCATATTCGTACTGCATGCGGACTATCTCTCATTACAGATGTTCCAACAACTATATATGAAGACAATGCAGCATGCATTGCTCAAATCAAAGGGGGATATATCAAGGGTGATAGAACAAAGCATATTTCTCCAAAATTCTTTTACACTCATGAGCTCCAGCAGAGACATGAAATTGATGTTCAACAAATTCAGTCAAAGGACAATCTTGCAGATTTGTTTACTAAAGCTTTGTCGACATCAACATTCAAGAAGCTGGTGTATGAAATCGGGATGCGACGAGTTTGCGACCAAAATTCTTGAAATCTTGTACTTATGAGGGGGAGTAATTTTTGATGACATTTTGCGAACTGTACTCTTTTTCCTTCGCCTAGGTTTTGTCCCATTGGGTTTTCCTGGCAAGGTTTTAATGAGGCAGTGTCAAACGCATACACTATTATACGATTAAGTTACATTGTACTCTTTTTCCTTCGCTTTGGTTTTTTCCCATTGGGTTTTCCAAGCAAGGTTTTAATGAGGCAATTTTCTTAGCGTGGTGGTCATCCAAGGGGGAGTGTTGTGAATATGGTGGATAACCACCACTTCTCTAACCATAACCTCCCCCACTCTTCAACTCCATAACCTCCCCCACTCTTCTATTCCATAACACTCCCATTATTGCCCCACTATCTCCCCTCACCTCTATAGACTTGTAACTCTCCACCTTTGGGATTCCTCTATGCACCCTATAAATAGAGGGTTCTCTCTTGTATTCAACAACAAATAGTGAATAAGAATCTCTCTCTACTTCTCTTCTATATGCTTGTGTGCTTTGTTTATATACTTTTATGTATTTATATTCTATTTAGTTTACAACAATTTTCTCTTTTTGGGTTAAAAAAATATGGGTGTTGTTATATGTATCGATAGAAATCTATCAACGTATATGTTTATGTTAACAAAGCATATGTTTCGAAATAATTTTTTTACATTTTTTATAAATGCATCCATGCAATTCATTATAATATATGCTTCATTTTTTTTTATAAAAACATGTATCTCATTAAATGAGGTATACTATTTTGAAAAAATTTAAAACACGTATAGACTGAAAATATGTTGGGGTATAACATTACAAAGAGTGATTACAACTATGAGTTACACCAAAAAAAAAAAAAAAAAACTACCAACCCTGATAAATTTTAGCTTCTTTTGTACATAATCATAGGATTGCAGGTAATTGTATCTTTTTTTTATTCTCTTTTTTCGTCACACAAGGGGTGGGTACAACATAACAAGACTCAAGAGTCAAGACCCAAAACTAAGTCCATTAGGGACATTTACGTCATTTTTTCGGGATTGAACACGGGACTTTCGCGTTCTGCGGGTGCATCTCAACCAACTTGTCCTGAGTGGTGGGGCAGTAAGTAGTTGGGTGTGTTTGGTCTGACGATTGTAAAACTGATTTTGTAAGAATCAGATTATTGAAATTATAGTTTTTGAACACTATTTATCTGAAATTTATATGCGAGAAGCTGTTACAGTAAAACTATTTGGTTGTACGATTGTAAACGCAGCTTCATGCAATCGCGCAATCAAACACATTTTTAGTGTCAAAGACATTTATGTTGGGTTTTTACCTAATATTATTTAAAAATAATATTTTATTAAAAATTTTATTTTTTATTTTTTTAAAAAGGTGTTTAAATTGTTCTAGTCTCTTATCATAAAAAAAAAAAAGTTTTCCAATCTTGGTTTATATATATTATCTATTTGTGGCCTCACCTCACTACAAAAGACTATCACGCTTCACTCATACGCCACTCATTTTTAGTTTACAAATTATAAATTATGGATTTTAACTTGTTTTTATAAACAATAAACATGTAGCTATTAAAAGGATTAAAAGGAAAAATGAAATATTTTTACCTAGCATTCATATTCTAATTTTTTAGAGTTGTTTTTAACTTATATAATAAGTTATCTTTATTTTAAATAAGTTTTAATAAATTCAAACAAACATTCAATAGTGTTTATTTTAAATTGAAAACTGTAATTTTCAGCTTAAAAGTTTTAGGGTAAAATCAATTTGGATTCTTAAAGTTTTTGAAACCTACATAAATACCTTTAAAATTCAAAAACATGTACTTACATCCCATATTATTATATTTTTCTTTTAAGATGAGACAAAATAATTTAAAATTATTGCTTTACTCTTAATTCTCTGAATGTTTTAAAAAATTTTTTTTAATTAATTCTAGTTAGTTTCTATGAATATTAATTTATCCAGTAATTAATTCTAGATTTCCACCTAAGCATCAGAATCAGAAATCCGTCAAAGATAACCGTCCATTTTTAATTTTGAACCTAAAAAAAAAACAAGCTGTGTGTTGATCTAAAAAACTCCACCGCCGCCCATCGCCGCCACCGATACTCGTCTCAGCTTTGTCTCCAAGTGAGTCCCCCTCTCCTCTCTGTCCCACATTTGTGTCTTTTTTTGTTTGTTCGTTCTAATTCTTCTATTTTGTTAACAAAGTTTGGATCTTGCGTCGTTCTGATTGATGGGTGGGTTTTTCTTTTTAGGGTTTTGATTGTACAGATGTAGATTTGGGGATGTTTTGGAAGATGGGTTTGTTTTGGTTTTCTTGATTGGCATTTAAAAAGAACTGCTTTTGGGTTTTCTCTGTTGTTTGAATTCATTGTCTACTAATGTTTTTTTTTTTTTTTTTTGGCGACAAACATTATTGATTGTTGTTGTGTTGCTTCATATTTGCCACTGCCATGGTAAGGTAGATAGAACTCTTTTTGGGTTTACCTGTTATGGGTTCTCATTTTTTGTTCCATGTATTGTTGATTCCTTGAGACCACATTAAAGCTTTATGAGTGGCATCTCTTATTTTAGTTGCAATGAACAATCCACCTATCGCATTTTCTTTTCAAGTAATCAAGTTATAGATGCTATTGTATCCGATTCAATCATACATATGGACTAGTCCCATGAAGAATTTGATTATCTTGTATGATTAATCATAATCTTTAAAATTTCAATAACCCACACATTTTGTTTGTATGATATCTGAGAGATACGAGAAGCTCTGAAGTCCCTATTTCGATCCTTATTTTTCCTGATTGCACATCCTCCCATCCCTGGTATCCCAACTAGTGTATATATTTAGGCATGTTATGTGAAAGGATCCTAATTTAAATAGTGGTATCCCTATCTGAAAGATTTAGTAGCAGGTGCAGATATTAAGATGTTGGGTTTGTATTGATCCATTGACAGACTTAATCATGTCCTAAAATCATTTTGACAAGTTATTATCAATCCAAATTGTCTTTCAGTGCTTCAATAGTTCATATCTAGTGACTCCCTGTTCAATTTTTCACTTGTTTCCTTGAGAGGACATGGCTCCATTCCACGATGCTAAGAGGTGTCATTTCTGCTCTACAGGAAGTCAAATTTTGAGGAATCTTCCTTAGAGCATCTCTAACCCGAGCCTTTGGAGGGTGTTGCACTCCAACCATCCCCTTCTATTTTTTTATTTATCATTTTTAAAATTATATGAAAACTCATTAATAAATATTATTAATATTAATCCATTTATATAAAAAATTATACCACTGAAAAGATCTCATTAAGACCTTTAAAATGAGTCTCATATTAAATGATTTTAGAGTTATTTTTCAATGAGTAATTTTTTAATTAAATAAAATAACATAATTCTTAAATAATCAAATGTATGGGGATTTATTTAAAATTAATTTAATAAAATAGTTTAATATTAGTCTCATTTTGAATGTCTCAATGAGACCTTTTCCAATTATAGTACTTTTATTAAAAATGGATTAACAGATTTAAATATATATATTAAGTTAAAGTAATTAGTGCACAAACTAAAAAGTGAAAAAGGTGATGTGGAGGGTCAAATCCAAATATCAAAATTTGGAGGTGGATTTTGAGGGTAGTTGGAGTACACCACCCTCCAAATTTAGAGATATGGAGTGTGGTTGGAGTTGCTCTTACATATTTCTAACGCATCTCTTATTTCAACCAGCTCTTTGTGTGCTTTGTAATCTTATCTCAAATCAGCTCTTGTGTGTTCTGTAATGGCATGGCTGAAGTTCAATGGGATTCCTTGTGTCTAATGTCTTTCATGCGAAATATGTAAAAGTGATGCTAGTTTATTTGCATTTTAACTTCAGTTGATGTGTCATGTTACCTTAACTTGTCCATCATAAAGACTGGCATTTCCATGTTCACTCCTAAAAGCTTTCTATTGGGAATTATTATCAATTTTTATGGTTCCAATATTAAATTGTCCCTCTTTTACAGGTTTATATTTTGTCCCGCCTGTAATTTTGGCTTTGATCCCATTTCAGTTTTGTCATGGTTATGGCTTTCTTTCTGAAAAAAAAATCATGATATTTTAAATGACTTTGCAATGTGTCAACAGGTAAACTTAAGAATAACATGCCAATGTTGTCTTGATTCTTCTCGTGGTATAGAAACTTGCTTGGTGTATTTCTTTGACTTCTCCTTCTTTACAGTGAGTTACAGTTATAGCCTTATGTTAACTTTCTGAGTTGCCAACATTTTCCAATTTATTTAATGTTAATGCTCTACCACCTTTGTTAATTTATCATTTTTTTCCCACACCGTTGCCTGCACTTATTTTCCTTCATGGGCTGATATGGTTTGGACATTAGACATGACTGAATATTACATTTTATTTAGATTAGTGTAGTCCTTAGTCATGTTTGTCCATTAAATGTTTTTTTTGAAGAATGGTTCCTTGACCTCTTTCACTGAGAGGGAAGGTGCTTGCCGCCTTTACCAAAACTCGGTTCACACTTCTCCATTAAATGTTAAGCTTGCATAATGAATCTTGAGGAGTGAATTGTCCAACTTTCAGGATATTTATTAGGACATCTGTTTGGTTGGTTTATGGAAAAGTATTGTTTTGAAACCAGAGTATCCAATTGATGAGTTCATGCATTTATTCCTCTGAAAGTTTCTGAACTTGTGATGGTTAAATGATATTGGAATTTTGTGATTAGGTGAACAAGTAGCATGGGTCGGAAGGCTGGGCTAATACGTGTAAACCCAAAGAAGTTTGCTCCTGCTGGAAAACCATGTTTAAAGGACATGGTGACATTTCTTAATTGTCTGGCTCTCAAACACAACAGCGACGAAAAATGTGTGCAAACGAGGGACGCCATGTATGCCTGCATAGAAGCTCAGGTAATGGTTATTACCCAACAATAATTGTTTCCATCTTATAAGGTTCAATTTAACTCCGCAAGTATTTTTTGTAAGCATCATCTTCTCACCCAAGTTTAAACTCATCTCTTGATTGTTAAGAACGTCCAAAGCCTTACTGTCAAACATTTACACCCCATTTGGTTTGTGAATAATTTATCTAGGCATAAAATAGTTATATAAGGACAGAGGAGAATTAGATGATTTTTTATTTGGTTGATTTTTTCCTATGTTTGGATTTCTCTTTTGTTTGTTTGATTAGAATATAGTTATGGTTGTGGAATGATAAACTGGAATAAAACCATACCTGCCTCCCAGGTATAGCTATCGCTATAACTTATCCACACTAAGCATGATTTTTTCAAAATTAAAATTATTCTACCCTTATCCACCTTATTTGTGAATCAGATGGGGGATTATGAAGTATACTTCAATTTAGTTGTCACTTGTCATGCCTGTCAATCGCCTGTCGGATTATTCAGTTGGCATGATTTTCATGATTTCTCTGGGCATTGTCCATACAAGTTTGGTCAAGGAAACCTGCCTCAAGTACATTCTGGATGTAATGCTTATACTGATGCATTTTTAATCTCAAAAGAAAACTATATCACTTTCCATTTTATTACCTTTATTTTCTTTGGGTGGCAACCATGCACTCAGATAAAATTCTCTGTCGCAGAAAATGCAGGCGAAGAAGAACCCTTATAAGACCCTCAATTACCATCTACAGAGGCTTAGCAAAGGAATCAAGTAGAACCCTCCCTGTAATTGGTTCCAGTGAAACAAGAACAAGTTGTTCTTTTAGGTGATTTATTCTGAGATTTGCCAAATACCATATGGGAATGCCAATTTGAATTGTACGAGAAATTATTTTTCCGCCAATAAAGTTCTCATATGGTGTCGAGACACCTTCTGTCTGTAACAGCTTCTCACAAGAAGCATTGCTTTTACTGGGTCAAATATGGCATGAGCATGACTTGATTTTGTGATGGATTTCAGCAATTATTCCCCATTTGGGGCATTAGAGATCTTCTGTAGTGCATTCTCCATGAATTGAATGCATATACATTTTTGTGATAGAATATACACCGACATGTTGAAGTATTTAAGTTAGTGACATGTCTGCTTAAAAACCCAATTTTTTTTTAAAAGTTGGAAGGTATCACCATTGGTTTGTCTGTGTGAATCCTGGAATTGTCATGTGCTTGTTGGGGCTTCAAAATTCCCTGTTCAGAGAGAATATCATAACCACTTGTGGCTTATAAGCTCTACAAAATGAATGGATTATTAACAACCTGGTTTTAATTATCTTAACCACTCATGCAGAACAGTGTCAAATCCACTTGAATTGGCTTAATTACATCAATCTCATTGAAGACATCACGACGTTAATAACCTTTTGAATTTCTTGCTACATATAGATAATAAAAACAAATCAATTGAAAGTGTGCCCTTCAGGAAAGGCATGATTATGGTGTCGATGAATCTTCAACAAGAAAATTTTTAGAAAGAAAGCTCCTTTTCTCCAGTCAGTTGGAGGAGGTGATATTGCAGCTGCACAATTTGCAGCAGAAGAGGAAAAACCATGAAGCCAATGGTCATCCTGGAGAAGCCAGTCAAATTCCAAGAATAGTACCATCAGGTATGCCGAGTTCAACACATAGTGATCTCAGACCCACCTCTCGCAGCATGCTAAACGCGCACACCCCGTAGTACGAGTGGTATAAATCTGGCAGTTGTCCGGGGAACTTGCTGAAGCCGCCATACTGGTGTGGAACAGAAACAAGGGAATTAGTCCGAGGATAGATAGCAAGCTAAGGCCCTGTTTGGAACAAATTTTCAAAAAAATCTTATGCTCTCAACTGATTAAAACAATCGATTATTTTAAATCTACTCTCAACCAATTTTTTTCATAAAAGTTGTTTTGTTGGTTTTTTATCCATAACGAATCAAAATCCGAAACCCAAAGCTGAAGTTTGAAATACCCGTTTGGAATCGATTATCTAAATACTGATTTTACAAAAGCAAATCATTTGACAAAATGGGGCGCCTAAGTCGTCAAGAACACAAGGATTGAGTTAAGAGGAAGGAAACAAAGCAACCTTGGTTTGGCACGTAAGCAAGAAAGCGCGAAGAGAACACTTGTCGAAGATGTCGTAGGCTCCTAGTATACTCAATACACCACCAACCCTGCACAGTGTGGAATCTGTCAATCTATGTGAATGTGAAAGGGGCTTGGAAAATGAAAGGTTTCTTGTGCTGACCAAAACGCGTAGCATGTGTCGCTAGGCTTATTTCGTCTCCCTTGAAATCCACCATCTTCTATTTGCCTCTGTCATAGAAAGATAGGTAGTGTTAAGATTCATAGTAGTTAATAAGATGGTATTGTCATCACGATAGCTCACAGCATAACATTGTGTCTTGATATTTTAAATGATCAACCCACCAAATAATAATTGAGAGTTTTACATTATAAGCAAGATTGAAGTGCACCTGCACACACCATTGCAGTAGTGATGGCACATCAATGACGGAGGATAACATAGGTTTAGATAGAAAATCATCTCTGATAAGCCCCATTAGTTGGAGAGCTGCAACCGCACAGTAAGTTGCACCACCTGCAGCTCTAAGACAAATGTAGGTATTAAATTTAGTGAGAGTTTGTGCATGTATGTCAAGGACATGTTCTTCCACAGTTGAATATCAACACATCACCTGTGATATACACCTGTTATGCTAAAAGCACTTAAAGAAAATCGAGTACTACACTGGAGACAGAAGAAGTTTTTATTTCTTTATTTATTTCGAAGAAAAAATATCTTTTTTTTATTACCATGAGTGTGGATGGGTGGTTCAAGCACTGCTTGAACAAAAGAACTCCGATACACTCTCATCTGAGAAACACCAGCAGTCTGTGGACTACTCGATTAGAAATGGCAAAAATAAAGGTTCAGTTTTTCTTATCTAATAGCTTTTTTGTATAATAGGAGATTATGGATTCATAAGTCTTGGACTTCACATTGAAAATGATTCATGGTGTCACTCAGTGAAATGTCTTCAAAACAGTTCTACATTGGTCAATCTAAATCATTTAATCAATTATGTACGTCTTCTATGGATCATGCCTGAAAACTGGACTGGTCTGTGTTATCCATGGAAGCTAATATTATCATGCATTATGTGTCAGATAAGGTTGGTGATCTGTGACATGCATCTAAAAAGAACTAGAACAGAAGTAATCACAAGGTAAGAAGATACAATCAATTTTGTGATTAACAATGAACAGTGTGTGACGCAAAGTATATAGAACCCTTACTGCCGACTTCAAAAGCTTTAGAAAAAGGTTCAGGAGATTTTATCAATGCTTACCATGAGATTCTGAGCCTGGTAGTAAGCCAAACCCGCCATCATATGACTGCAAGCAACAACAAACCATGAAACGTGTCAATAATAGAATGAAAACCTGAAGCAGAAAACACCCACATGATTGCACTTCCACAAACCTGGCATTCAATTATATACTCTGTAGCTTTCTTTTTGTCCATTCCATTCCAATCATTCAGCATGTAACAGATGGAAGCTGAAAATATCAAATAATGAATCAGCATTAGATAAAGGAAAACAATGAGCCGTGTGTGTGTGTGTTTGTTTTTTTTTTTTTTTTTTTTTTTTGAGTGGTAAATAGAAAAGCAATCCTCAACATGAGCAAGTTGGTAAAAATGAAAAACAGAACATGCAATTGATATTGGATCATATGTTACAGCCCACTATAGGCAGATTGTTGCCATGGAAAGGTTAGAAAGAAATACTCAACATCTTTTGAACTCAACAAAGAGCATTGATAATCAATATGAAGGCCCTCAATGTCAATTAATTAGTGCATTGTCCACAAGAAATGTTTCCTTACCAGCACAGTACACAAAACGAAGGTCTGTTTCTGCACCAAGAATGAATGGCATAAAGCTGAAACAACACCAAAAAATAAGTTTGAATTTGGCATGGAAGCTGAAACATAAATACATTACATCAAAGTTTCTCTTGCTAAAATTACTTTTCCATGGTGAAATAAGATAGATATTCACACTCAAAACGTAAATAACATTCAGTCCAGTTGAATTGTGATCCTTAGGCTTCCCTGTCAATTCTCCTGAACTCTAACCCAACAAGTGCATCCTACAAGAGTACAAGTACATGACAAATTGACAATCAGCCATTAACATGTTCCACCTGCATATTACCAAATCTCACGGGATTTTTACCCTTCATTCAAATTAAAATTTTCAAACACTACATTGTTATGGGTTTATTGTAACTGGTCAGAAAACTAGGTGTGATGCACTGTCCTGTTAATTTGTTTTCATATGGATAAAAGTTAAACAAGTATTCTTGTGAGTTGTGACAATTCGTTGAGTGCAACAATATCCAGAAGCATTTAAATTCTAAACTAGGTTTTACTTCTTTTCACTACCATTTTCCTGCCTTAAGAAGTGCCATCACTTGAAGAACTTATAAATCCTCAAACATGAAAAAGATCTTTTAAGGGAAACAATACGAGGATCTACAAGCAGACAAGTATATGAAAAACAAGCCTGATTTTATTAAATTTCTCTCTAGAAAAGTGTTTCTGTAGCTACTACAAAGACCATGTTTTTGGCAAGCCTATGGTACTTACAATCCAAAAATTCATTTTGTAACAAATGCAAACTACTCAGCTAACACATCAAATGTGTGTCAAGATCAAACTACATCTATAAACAAATGAAACATTATAAAATTCCCTTTATAAAGATGACAACATTGGTTGAAAGTATGTCTCAACAAGAAAAACAGAGTTTGAATTTTTTAACTCAGAGTGAAAAATTCACCTCCCATCAGGCTGTTGAAGGTTTCTCATCGAAACTGAAATGGACTCGGAGTCGATACTAGACAAATCGTAACCAATCATTTTCAATATCGCTATCGCACAGTACGTGCTGGCCAGATGACTTCCATTCAAATTCACAGCCTTATAAGAAAAATAAATAAATATAAGACCAACAGGTGAATTGCATCCAAAAATTGAAATGCATGTGAAATCAAACATTAAAAGACTACTAATAGCACCACACCTCACTATCAACATTCGGAAACTGCGAACTCCTCGAACCATGAAACCCATAAAACTGTCCTGTTTTTAAGTCTCACAAAAAACACACTGATCAACATTTCCACTAATAAATCAAGAACAAAACATAAAACAACACATAACAGACTCAGATAACAATACCATCATCAAAGTCGGTCTTTTTTTCAGGAAATCTTCGTAGCGACAAAACCCACCTCGCAATTCGGTCACTGTTGACCTAAAAAACCAAAAACCCATAAAGATAATTCAATCGAAATTCAAAAATAAACCCAAAAAACCATATTTTCTCAATCAAAAGAGGGGTAAGAGATGGGTGTTAGTGGAAGATCTGGTTTTTATGTTGTTGTTGAATTACACGATCGAGGGCGTCGAGGATGTGAAGAGCGGAGACGACGAAGTAGGCGAGGGTGATTCGATTGATCTCCTGCTCCTCGTAATCGCTCGGAAGGGCCTCCAGCGCGTCCGAGAAGAACCGCACGTGTCGGTCACGTTCGAAGCTTGGGGGGTTCGGATCCATGGCGGTCTCCGGCGTCTCTCGCGGTCACGGGACTCCCTTGCACGCCTGGAGAGGGTAAAAATTCGATCTTTTTTAATGGGGTTGATTTAATGGGAAATTGTTTGCATTTCCTCGAAAAATATAACATTTGTATGTATATCCTCTGTAGATATAATTTCTTATATATATATACCCTCGTCCATGTCTCTCCGTTATAGTCCACACACTATACACAAATTATTTTGAGGCAAATTTTTTGAAAAAACAAAAAAACAACTTAAAAAGTCTTCTAAGATCTAAAAATATCTAAATAAGTCAAGGCTGGAATAACATTGTTATTTAAAAAAAAAAGTGTTTAGTTATAAAGTCTTTATGGTGTGCCATGACTATAGACCGAATAGGCGACCAGCTGCATAAGACCCCTTTCTTAAAGAGGAACCCCAGATCAAAAAAAAAAAAAAATTATATTAAGCTTTTAATATTAAAATTAAAATTATCTTCTCTTTTATTATAAATTTTAAACCTACAATTTCTTTTCTTTGAAAATATAATCTTAGTTGACATCTTTTAGTAATTTTTTTTCTTCTGTTTTTTTTAAATCTTCTTCGTATCTTTTTATCTTAATTTTATTTGTTATATTTGTAGCTTATTCCTAGGTATTTTTGTTTTCTTTAGAGAAAATGATTTTTATTTTGAATAAATCAATAAATAAAAATAGATTTTTATTTCTTTTTTAAGAGAGAAATTCGATTTGTATAGGGGTCTCATTTTATGAATTGGCCCAAGGTCCCATTTAGAATTCTTCAACTTAGGACCAGCCCTTAAAGTCTCTATAACTCCTTAGGACCCTATAAAAAAATCAATACAGAGTGAACAAGATTATACAAATGTCTCTTGCGTGTGGATCTGAGTTTAAAAGTTAGATTTTCCGTAAAAATTACAGTTTTAAAACAAATTTTTAAAGATTTATTTTTGTTAGAAATTGTTTATAACTAAAAGTTATTTTTTATTTTTATAAAAGACCTTCTAAAAGAGACTTTGAAAATGAAATTGAATTAAACACTATTCCTATAAAAAACAATTTATTTAAAAAATATTTTCAAACATTATCTTGACTTCAGAGACACTCATATTTTAAACGCTGAAAACATTTAACACCTTTTTGTGTTCGAAAAAAAATATTTATAATCCAAATATTCAAATTTAAACTTCCAATATGATTTAATGTACGTGCGACCTTGCCATAATTGTTTGGCCATTGATATTTGATGATTAAGTGCTGTTATACTCAATTTTTTTCTTAGTTCAAAACACAGTTCTATACATCACGTTAAAAATTCTGTGAAACATATACCTTATTAGATATTGTATATATCTCATTTAAATATTTTTTTATATTTATTAAAAATGTATTTATTCAACTCAAAATAGAACAATATACACTTTTTATTAAAGTATATAACTAATTAGATGATGTTTATTATTATTTTTAAAATAAAAACATATGAGATCTGAGTTTTGATCAGTGAACATAATTGAGTCTAACATGATTACCATGCCAGGCTGCACCTCTAAAGATGCACGTGAAATCCATGTTTTTATTTTGGTTTGGGCACACTTTAATGAAGAACAAGACCCATGTTTTTATTTTGGCTTGAGCACACTTTAATGAAGAACAAGACAGGTAGATAGTTTCAGATCCAAGCAACACCCACAACAGATTTTATAGTGATTCTTTTCCCCCTGTAGAAGTGATTATGATGACTTGTGTCTCATGCATGGGCTGATAATTTGATATTGTTTAGCTAGGATATTTGAACTCTTTTGAGAGTTGTGCAGTATTCATATTATTTTTTTCACCTGCTAATTTTGATAAAGGTAAATAATTTTATATAAATAAAATATATTAGTAAAAAGTTATGTGAAACAATCATTAACATTCATTCTTTCATTTTCTTTTTATATTAACACACATTTTATTTAAAGATGAATTGGTATTTAAAGATATACAAATTTGTCAAAGACTTAAAAAAGTAAAAACGGATTATATATGAAGACTAAAATGATTTTTTAATTATAAAAATGAGTTAAGTTAATGGATACCGTATATATACACTGTATTGTAGTTATATTTGCGTAAAAAACAATCCCATTTTATTTAATATCACCTTATTCCATGAAGTTACATTGGCAATTTCATGAAGTTATGTATATGTTCCAAATAAGAATATTTCAAGAATACTTTCAGGCCAGGCCTTAGGTCTAGGCAAAATAGGCAGCTGCCTAGGCCCCCACCTAGGGAAGGGCCCCCAAATGCCCACATTAACTATATATTTTTGTTATGAGTTTCAATCCAACCCACTGTGAAATCTAGTTATTTTTAACACATATAAGAGCCCCAAATGAAAAATGTAATCAATCTCAACCATCTAAATAAAGTTTTATTCATCCAATGGTTATAATTTTTTCTACATAATTAAATTTTTAAACCTATTTTAGATGATGAATAGTCACTCCCTTCTCTAACCTTTTTTTTTTATTTTAGGGTTTCTTAATGGCTATGTTTAAAAGTTTTGCACCATTTTAAGGTATTTAGCCCCTTCTTGAATTTTAGATTTGCTTAATTTTTTTTTTATTCTTGGATATATTTTTTTATAATTACATTTACATATTCTTGTTAATTGGATATAAAATTAAAAAGTTAAACATTACAATCTCATTTTTTGAGATGATAAATTAATTCTTAAAACAAGATAGATTTTTTTTTTATAGGGCCTTATTTTGAAAATTCGTCCGGGGCAGGCCCCCCAAATTTTTAAAATCTTAGAGGGTTTAGACTTGTAACTCAATGATCGACAAAAGACAAGATAAATTTCAAATTTGATTTTTCAAGACATTATCGTCCTACACACTAAACTCCGCATGAGCCACTATGGAAGAATAATCTATCCTTCAGTGAAAGAGACAATAGAAATGAAAATGGGACCAGTCAAGATAACACAACCCTTCAATCCAAATCCAATTGAATTGGGTTGGATTTAGATCAAATCCACCACTAAAATTTTAGTAATTATATCCCACACACAAGTCTTGGAAACTGGTTTAGGTAGTTTTTAGATTTGTAAGAAGCTGCTTTTTTTAAACCTGTTTCCAAACAGAAAAACTAGAATAAAAAAGCTGTAGATAGATTTTTATGAAAAAATGTCCAAAACCCAAGTTCCAGCATCCTGTAAAATCAATTTTAAACCCAAGCTATTGCTTAGAATTAGTTTTGTAATCGTGCAACCAAACACAGCCTTAAGTTCCATCTTTTGTTGCAATTTAACATAAAATTTAAAAGAAAAAAACTTATATCTAAAATGATATTTCCAGGGGCTTGAAAAAAAAAAAAGGGCAAGGGTTACTTATGCCTAAATAAGGAAACTTCAAGGGACCTCTAACAAAAAAAACCCAAAAAATAGTCACACGTTTCATGTTCACAAGCACCCACCACCGACTCCCCCTCCCCTCTATAAATACCCCTCCAAAACTACCTCTTTTAATCCTCTCTCTCTCTCTCTCTCATAATTAAAAAAACCCTAACAAAGGTAAAGCTTAACAAAAACACCACACAATAACACACAACTGATCCTCCTCAACAGATACAGAGAGAGAGAGAGGTCCATCAATGGCGGAGCCGTACTGTACGGACTGCAAGAAACAGACGGAGGTGGTGATGGACCACGCCTCCGGCGACACCGTCTGCCTCGAGTGCGGCCTCGTCTTGGAGGCTCACACCATCGACGAGAAGTCCGAGTGGAGGACCTTCGCCGACGAGTCCGGCGACCACGACCCCAACCGTGTCGGCGCCAGGACGAACCCCCTCCTCGCCGACGCCCCGCTCACCACCTCCATCTCCAGGAGGCCCGGTAAGGGCGGAAAGGGCGGGGGCGACGGGGACCTGGTCTCCTCCGCCCTCGGACGGTGGAGGAACGGTCACGATCCCAATCGGAATCTGGTCGCCGCGTTTGGGTCGATCGCTGATATGGCTGAACGGTCTCTGATTTTCTGTTATCTTGTCTGAATTGTTTTTTTTTTCTTTTTCGGGTTAGGGTTTGATAAGAATGAAATAATTGAAAAATCAGACCATGAATGAAACGATCGAAAGATCATGATCTTGTCCTTGATAGGATGGATGGCATGGAACACCAAGGTTTCTTTTTTATTCGTTGTTTTCAGTGGAAGAAACTGAATCTTGTTATGAAGACGTCATTCAGTCGAGATTTTTAGGGGCATTTGGACTTCAACAATGAAGATGCTTTCTTTCTTTCTTTCTAATTGAACAGCTGATCCTGTATATATTGTCTGATTCTTCATCGATCAGAAAAGCATCTTTGTTTTTAAATTGGTATGATCAGTCAATATTTGTGGGGAAAAACTTGATCTTTATCAATGGAGGTGCCTTTTTTTTTTTTTTTTCTATCTAACTGATTTGGGTTTCAAAAATATGCTTTTAAAGTGTTGGGCGGCTGATCTGATATTCCGTGCTTGTGTTACTTATTGGTTTTCTGCTGTATAGCTTTTATATGAATTCATATACATGAACTGTTAATGAAATCAGCCTGACCTTTTCCTTTTGTTTTTCCAGGTTGGGCCTTGTTGGGACCATTAAGGTAAGAAACTTGGGTCATATCTTTGAACAATGGCATTTTTTAGCGTCAAGGTCATTTGTTGAATAACATAAATAATAAAACTGTTTTAGTCATTGTAATTCATATAATCATTGATGGTGGCTGATGTCTCCTTTACAATTCTTATTATGTTATGTGTCATTTAGCATTGGGTAACTCAATATGTCTCTGTATTTTGGTTTCCAAAATTGATAAGCAATATTGGCATTGGAAATGCGTAGACAGTATTTGTTAATTAAGAATACTGAGGCATTTTTAAATTCTCTGCTCTTCTACTGACATCAAGTCTCTCCAATTTTTTCCATGATAAAGTTGTTTTATGATGAAAATCTAAAGGGAATTTCCATCTCCCTGTTGTAGTTTGTTTTGCATAAGGAGTACTGGGTGAGAGATACCTCAGTTTTATCTCCTTTTCCTGCTGAATCTCTGCAATTTGATTGAAAATGCAATCTTTTCTCTAACTTATAGTTTCGCTAGAGACCTTCTTGTTTTGGGAGATGATGGATTTGTGATTTTTGTTTAGACTTTAAAATTAAAATTAAAATTCATTGGGGATTCAGATATTTTTAAACCTTTATTTCGGTTCGACGGGCAACAACATGAATTTTCCACATGAATTGCTTAACTTCTCAGGCTATTATATCACTATTTTATCATTAGTTTTTAATTTAAGTATATTTATTATCTCTTGTAGTTTTTTTATCCAACACTGTTTGTGTTTTTAATTATGGATAGTTCCTTCTGTCAATGTACTCTCACATGTGTTCTCTAATTATTGATGATATCTGCTGGGCGTCTTTGAATTATTGTTGACGTGCATTGTCTTCTTTCATTTTTATTTTTTGGGTTTGCAACTTATGTTATGGTAGTAATTTGGTTTATGATATGGATGTTTGCATTGGATTTGGCTGTCATAGTGTACTAGTGTTTATCTTCCATGCTTAAGGCACAATTTTTATAAATTGGATTGGTTAATGTTATATATTCCAAGGATTTCACATTTGGTTATATATAGCTGCAATTGTTTGTGAGTCAGCCTGGATTTTTGGTTGGATGCAAGAAATTTCTGGCCGTTATTTGCTTTGGAAGTTTTCATGTCACGTCCCCCTACTGATCTTACTCGTTTTGTTGATGTCTGTTCTAAAATGTGCTTTGAAGGACCGGGCATGTGAGATATATAAGAGAGTTGAAGATCGCAAGTCACTTAAAGGGAAAAATCAAGTTGCAGTGGTGGCTGCTTGCTTGTACATTGCTTGCAGACAGGAGGACAGGCCTTGCACTTTTAAGGGTACAGATTGAGCTCAGGATCTGTATTTCCTAGTTCATACTTTAAATTGTATGAGATGAAATTATTTGAATTTGTCATCCTATTAGAGATTTGTTCTGTCGCCAATGGAGCGACAATGAAGGAATTTGGTCAGGCAAAAAGTTACATTGAGAAACAGCTGAAAATGGAGATGGGCCAATCATTGGAGATGGGAGCTATACATGCTGGGGACTTTCTGGTGGGTTAGATTTGTTAATTTACTCTTTGGTTGTGCCCTTGTTGGTCAGCATTGCTATTTTTGTGCTCTGGAAAATGGATACTGGATATTGATTTTCTATGGTTTCTTTGCTGTGATTTATCTGCATTTTGCAGAGGCGCTTTTGTTCTCATCTTGGCATGAGTAACAAAGAAGTCAAAGCTGCTCAAGAGGCAGTCCAGAAGTCAGAGGAACTTGATATAAGGTAGTTATTTTGGGTTTATCTTTATTTGTCTTGTCACAAGGATTTTGACTATATTGTTTCAATTTATAGATTTTGTTCTCTACTTATGCATTTCATTTAGGAAATGCTTGATCTATTCAATGCAATCTTACCTTTTCCCTTGCACTTAAATTTATTATGATCAATGAACCAAAAAGGGCTTGATCTATTCAATGCAATCTTACCTTTTCCCTTGCACTTAAATTTATTATGATCAATGAACCAAAAAGGGCTTCTTTCCTAGAGTTTTGTTAGGCCGTCTACCTTGGGCTTCCAGGCGGCCACCTAGTGTGGTAGTGCCCCATTCCAAGTGCCTATCTCTATCTAGGGTCGACATTGATCCTTGATTTCTTTCCTAAATAAAACTCCTAAATTCTTAACATTTTTTCCTATTTTGAAATTTCTTAGGTGCTAGCCTAATTGACATTTAAAACATTGACAACTCGAAATTTGAACTTTTAATTGGGATCAAATACCAAAAATCCTTTAAAATTCAATTAAAAAAATCAAAGACATTACTCTTATGAGAAAATTTAACTTAAAAGTTCCCTTTCTATACAACAATGATTGGTTGAAATATGTATATAAAATAAACAACACGGCTGGTTTGGCAAGGGGTAAGGTTTTAAGGATAACTTGCCCTTATTAGGAATAAAAAGTCCACCAAATTTTGTCCTTTGTTAAAATCAGGATAAAAAGTGAAGATCATTGTTATTTTAGCCTTTAGGTGGAACAAAAATCCTCATTTTCATTTCAAAATCAGGGCAACTGTCCACACTTTATTCTTATTATTTTTTATAACAAATGAGATAAGTTGTTCTCCCCTCACTTATCCTCTTATCTCAATGCTTATCCCCTTGTCAAACTAG
>JAUJYN010000105.1:0-75925 GCA_030737835.1 Acorus gramineus
GATATATTGAAGCGACTCCAGATGCCACTATGGAACCCAGTCCACAAGCAATCGCCCACCAAGCTACAATAGGACGCACCCAATCCCAATCGTATGCATTGTCACGCCCCAGGGTGGCCGTCCCCGATACGTGGCAAATATATATAATATCAGCAGTCCATATAGGAGATCAATAAAAGACTCTAAACAACATCAAAAATGACAACACAATCAATAATGTAGCTGACATAATATATATACATATAGCGGAAGCTTAAACGACTAAGTCTGTAATTCAAAGACATATTACAGACCAGAATACATAATCAATTGTCTTGTGAGAGCCAATATAAACAAAGACATCCATATAAAAGTGTTGTGCCCAAGCACGGATAACAATACATACAAGCAAAGAAGGGGATGCTGAGCCTCTCACTCGTAGAACCCAAAACGTGAACGCTGCTCCGCTACTGTTGCGACGCCTCGGGGAGCTCCTCCTTCAGATCTGACTCGGTAATAACTGGAGGAAAAGATATGCGAGGGGTGAGCCACACGCTCAGTGAATGGCATAATCTATGCAACACAACTCATATTAACCTTAAAATAATTAAAGTCCCTAAACGGGAGTAACTGTACAACCTAGTGGGTCGTACCATCACCGACCCATCCCACCCTCACCCTCACCCTTTAGAGGTGACATAGGCCTTTTGGGATAGATTAGACTGCTCCACACCCTTGGTCCACCGGTAGTCCTTCCCCCGGGTAGCCTCTACCTGGTATACTCCCATGGTCCGTACGTTCCCGAATGACCCCTCTGTCAGGACAGCTTTTCCCAACCCGGTTAGTTCCTACTCGGATCCAACGAAGGGGAGAAAACAACCTACTCACACGGATACGATCCTCTTGGATCCGTCGACAACGATTACTAACACTACTAGGATAATGAATTCTCAAGAATTCCTCCAGGGCGCATAACTAAGATGCGGGGAAAACATACATTATAATAACAAGGTTATAATATTTTCTAAGGCGTGCTTATACTAACATAATCTCATTTTGATTTAATTAAATTAAACTAAATGGAAAACATGCATAGATCAAGGCTTTTCAAACATGGGACATGGTGTCTAGGCATGTATGGGCCTCTATACATGATACATGGATGTATATCCCTAGCATACAATGTCTAACATGGCATGGTTACATCATAGCAAAACATGCATTAACATAAGTTTTCATTCACACAAGTTAATATGTACTTATGGTGCCTCAGGGGAGGGCAATGCACGCCTACGTGCATCGAACGCCTCCCTACTGGGTTGGATTGACCCACTAACCGCCACTCGGGTCGTGGCATGACCGATCGCCAAGATCTGCAAGACAAGGGCATTCAATATGGTGAGTAAACTACACAAATATACATGAAATTTACTAGAAATGCCAAAAACTCGGACAAGCATGCATACGAGCTCGCACGCATGCGAGCACGCACGTACGCACGCGAGTCCGAGTGCCCCGACACCTACCCGAACCCTCGGGCAGCCACACGCATGGCCCCCCGCACGCGCATGCACGCGTACGCATGCACGCACGTGCCCCAGCACCCTTGGCGCACTGCCGCGCGTGCGCGCCCCCGCGCATTGCGCGTCCCGCCTGCGCGCACTCGCGCACACTGCGCTCATGCAGCACCCCGCGCGCACGTTCGCGCGCCTGCGCGTACGCACCCGTGCCCGCCAACGTGCCCTTTTGCGCGCGCCAGCGCCCTTCTTCGCGCGCAGACGTGTGCGCGCCCGAACCTCTCCCACCCCCTCCTCAGCCCTCCCACTCCCCCTACCACCTATGCAAGGCATACTTGACCACTTAAAAGCCCTAACAATCATCTAAAACATAGCTAAGGGAAGAGGAGAACTTACCAAAAAGGAGGGGAAAGGGGTACTCAGGTGCCCTTTGCGCACCAAACCACCTCTACCACCACCACCAACAACACCACCACCTTCTCAGCCACTCCTCAAGCCTTTGATGGCTGAAATCAGGGGTGGGGAAGAGGCATGAGAGGGAGTTAGAGGGAAGGGAAAATCAAACACCACAATAACACGCAAAGCTTGCACACACACATACCTTCTCTTTTCCTTTTTAGGTCTTTCTTCTTCTCCTTCTTTTACTACTTCTATTTAGCACCAACAAAGAAGAGGGAGTGAAGGAGTGAGTGAGAGGGAGAGGGAGATGTGAAGGGGACGCCCACTAATAGTGTACACACACACACACACACACTCACACACACACACTCATTAAATGGTGGAAAAGGGGTTTGGTGAGGCTTGACTTTGAGTCAACCCAACCAAACTAGAAAACAAAAGCCCTTGACTAGTCAAGGCCTTCATTGACCCGGTCAAAGTCACCCTTTGACAATCCAAAATCAGTCAAAACCCGGATACGATTCGGAACTGTCAAATTTTTTAAAACGTTACTGGAATTTGATGAAATTTTTGTGAGTGGCTCGAAATGGCACCAGGACTCATAATGTGCAGTTAGATTTTCAATCAGAGTTCTCGAATTCACGCAGATAGCTAAAAGTCTAAAATTTTAGCGGCTCCGATCGAAAAAGAAAAAAAAATTAGAAAACCGCCAGAACTGACCCAAAAGTGATCAATAAGCTAAAAAGTGACACATATATTACATTCTTCCCCCCTTAGGAAATTTTGTCCACAAAATTTAATACAAAAACATCTAGGAAGGGAAAAGATGTGGATATGCGTCACGCATGGCGTCCTCGCGCTCCCAAGTGGCCTCGGCACCTGAACGGTGCTGCCATCGCACCTTAACCAACTGGACGGTCTTGGTGCGGAGCCTCTTCTCGTGTCGGTCCAGGATCTCGATCGGCTGCTCCACGAATGACAAGTCCGGCTCGAAGACGAGCGGCTTGAACGGAATAACGTGAGCAGGATCGTGGATGTAACGCCTCAGCTGTGAGACATGGAAGACGTCATGGGGTTGAGCCAACTGTGGGGGCAGGGCTATGCGATAGGCCACCTCTCCAATCCGCTCAAGGATGAGAAACGGCCCAATGTAACGCGGACTCAGCTTGCCCCGCACACCGAAACGGAAGATGCCCTTCGTCGGGGACACCTTCAGGAAAACATGGTCACCAACCTCGAAGGCGAGCTCACGGCGACGACGATCGGCGTAGCTCTTCTGGAGGCTCTGAGCGATCTGGATACGCTCACGAATCGTCTTGACCATCTCTGAGGTCTGGTGGATGATCTCTGGTCCCTCCAACTGGCGCTCTCTGACCTCGTCCCAACACAAGGGGGGCCTGCAGCTACGGCCATAGAGCGCTTCATATGGTGCCATCCGAATACTCGAGTGGTAGCTGTTGTAGGCAAACTCCACCAACGGGAGATGCCTCTCCCAACTGCCCCCAAAGTCGAGAACGCAAGCTCGCAGCATGTCCTCCAGGGTCTGTATCGTCCTCTCTGACTGGCCATCCGTCTGCGGATGAAACGTTGTACTGAAGTGGAGGTTCGTACCAAGGGCGTGCTGAAGGCTGCGCCAGAACCTCGAAGTAAACCTCGCGTCTCTATCAGAAATGATGCTGACGGGAGTGCCATGGAGACGAACAATCTCGGAGACAAACAACTGCGCCAGGGTGTCTAGAGAGTCGGTGAGTCGAATGGGGAGGAAATGAGCGGACTTAGTCAGTCGATCGATGATTACCCAGATGGCATCACGACCCGAACCTGACCTCGACAAACCCGAAACGAAGTCCATGGTGATCTGCTCCCACTTCCACTGAGGAATCTCAATGGACTGCAGCTTCCCTGCAGGACGCTGATGTTTCGACTTCACCTGCTGGCATACCAAGCAACGGGCAACGAAACGGCCAATATCCGCCTTCATCCCGCGCCACCAGTAGCCACGACGAAGGCCCCTGTACATCTTCGTGCCACCAGGATGCACTGTGTACCTCGAACGATGGGCCTCGTCCAAGATCTTCTGCTTCAGCTCTGCGTCGTCAGGAATGCATACTCGACCTCTGAACCGCAGGATTCCGTCCTCGCGAATCTGGTAGTCCGGACGCTCACCCCGGGCGACGCCTTCAGAGAGGACTAGAAAGTGAGGATCCTACCCCTGAGCCGTGCGGATCTCGTCAAGAAGAACGGGCTGCACCACTAGCCTGGCCAAAAAGCCACCCGCAGGTGTCTCTCGAACACTGATCCAGCAAGCGGCCTCCTCCAGAAGCCTCCAACGACGTACAGCCAAGTGGGCGGCCATGCCCAAGGGCTGCCTGCTGAGAGCATCGGCCATGACATTCGCCTTACCCGGATGGTAAGCAATGTCACAGTCATAGTCCTTCAGGAACTCAACCCAACGTCGCTGATGCATGTTGAGCTCCGGCTGGGACTGCAAGTAAGTCAGGATCTTGTGATCCGTGAAGAGCTCGAACTCCTCGCCATAGAGGTAGTGCCTCCACATCTTCAGCGCAAAGATGATCGCTGCTAACTCCAAATCGTGGGTGGGGTAATTCTGCTCATGGGGCTTCAACTGACGCGACGCGTAAGCCACAACCTTACCGTACTGCATCAGGACGCAACCCAAACCCAGTTGCGATGCATCGAAGTAGACTGCGAATCCACCACTCCCAGACGGAATGGTAAGAACTGGCGCTGAGGTGAGTCTGCGCTTCAACTCCAGGAAGCTCTCCTCGCAAGATGGGGACCACTCGAACCGGACATCCTTCCATGTGAGGCGGGTCAGAGGCACGGCTATCTTTGAGAAATCCTCGACAAACCTCCGATAATAACTCGCCAAACCCAAGAAGCTCCGAATCTCTGTGGGGTTTTGACGGTCGCCGCCAATTCAAAACGGCGAGCGTCTTGTCCAGGTCCACAGATATACCCTCGCTGAAAATCACGTGGCCTAGAAAGGCCACACGCTCCAACCAGAACAGGCACTTACTGAACTTGGTGAACAATTGATGTCGGGCCAAAGTCTCCATGACAGTGCGGAGATGGTGAGCGTGCTCCTCAAGACTCCTCGAGTACACCAGAATATCATCGATGAAGACTACCACAAAGGAGTCGAGGAAGGGCCGAAACACCCGGTTCATCACATCCATGAAGGCCGCCGGCGCATTCGTCAACCCAAACGGTAGTACTCGGAACTCGTAGTGCCCGTAACAGGTACGAAAGGCCGTATTCGGAATATCCGACTCCTGGATCTTCAACTGATGATAGTAGCCTGAACAGAGATTGAAAAGACACACGTTCCGTGGAGCTGGTCAAACAGATCATCAATCCGCGGCAAGGGGTACTTGTTCTTCACGGTCCGCTTGTTCAGTTGCCTGTAATCAATACAAAGACGCAGCGAACCGTCCTTCTTTCGAACGAATAGAACAGGGGCTCCCCACGGAGAGACACTCGGACGTGCGAAGCCCTTCTCGAGCAACTTCTCCAGCTGCTCCTTGAGCACCTTCAGCTCTGCTGGGGCCATCCGGTACGGAGCTCTCAAAATTGGCTCGGTCCCCGGAATTAGATTAATCTCAAACTCGATCGCGCGATCCGGCGGTAATGCAAGAAGTTCATTGGGAAAAACCTTTGGATATTCTGCCACGACCGGAGTCTGACTGATATCTGCCCGCAGTGGTGCATCCTCCTCAGCAATGTACGCCAGAAAACCCTCACATCCTCCCTGAAGGAGTCTCCACGCCTGGATGGTAGACACGAACCCCAAAGGGGCAATGTCCCGATCGCCCACAAACTGGAAAGATCTCCGACCAGGGATGTGGAAAGACATCGACTTCACAAAACAGTCGATACTGGCGTGGCTAGCTGAGAGCCAATCCATTCCCAGGATGGCATTGAAGTCCGTCATGGCGAGCTCTACCAACTCTAATGGAAACTCATGCTCTGCAATCGCCACGGTACAACCCCGGTAAACAGAACGGAGGAGAATACGGTCTCCGACGGGCAATGATATCTCCAGCATAACATCAAGAGGGGCGGACACCACGCCCATCCGTCTCGCGAAAATGGGGGACACGAACGAGTGCGTGGCTCCGGAATCAAATAGCACATATGCAGTGTCACGCCCCGGGCGTCCCTGGGACGCGGCAAGTGTATATATGATATCAGCCGTCTAAACAGGAGGTCAATAACATACCCTAAACAACATGAATATGACACTAAGCTGACAGGATATATACACAAATAGCGGAAGCTAAAAGACTGAGTCTGTAATTCAAAAACATATTACAGACTCGATACATAATCAACTGTCCTGTGAGAGCCAATATATATACAACGACATCCAAATATAATATACAAACGCGTGCCCAAGCACGGAATATAATACATACGATCAAAAAGGGATGCTGATAGCCTCTGATACTCGCGGGACGTGGCGCTACTCCGCTACTGATGAAGTCCCTCGAGGAGCTCCTCCTTCAGATCCGACTCAGACAACACTGGAGAATAATATATGCGAGGGGTGAGCCACACGCTCAGTGAATAGCACAACCCATGCATCACAATTTATATTAACCACAATTTTATTATTCACGCCTCAAAGTGGCAGGAACTACACAATCCAGTGGGTCGCTACATCGCTGACCCACCACACCCTCACCCTCACCCCTCAATAGGTGACATAGGATATTGGACTTACTAGGCTGATAATCATCCATACACAAATCCAGTGGGTCGCTACATCGCCGACCCACCACACCCTCACCCTCACCCCTCAATAGGTGACATAGGATATTGGGACTGACTAGGCTGTTGGTCACCCTTGGTCCACCGATAGTCTCTCCTCCACTCTGTAGCCGCTTGGCCACTCCCACATTCAGCACAGTCCGTCCCAAATCAGGAGGTGCCTACTGATGGGAGCCCTCTCACGGGACGGCCTTTCAAATGCTGGGGCAGTCTCTGCACGATTCCAATGAAGGGAACATAACAGCCTATCCATACGCATATGATCCACTCGGATCCGCCGACAACACATCTCAACAACTCTAATGTCTTGAATTCTTCAGAATTCCTCCAGGGCGCATAACCAAGATGCGGGGAACAGATATTACAATATTATCAGGAAAAGAAACCTTGGGAGGGCAGCATGAGGTCCCGATATAGGACATCCCGACAACCAAACAAGGAACACGGAGTACCCTAGCCCGGGTCTCAATGTTGACCTCGCAAGGCCCCTTAATATTCCCTAAGGCATGCTAAAATACCATAAGTTTGCATTTAATTTAATAAATTAAACTAATAGGACGCATGCATAGGTCGAGGCTTTCCTAGCATGATAACAAGGTGACAGGATGCATGGCTCTTACACCTATCCTAAGGGTGCAAGTCCCTAACATACAAGGTCTAGGGTGGCATGCATACTACATACTTATCATGCTTGCACAGATTTACAAGTCAATATAAAACTATGGTGCCCCAGGGGAGGACGGTATACGCCCAAATGCATATAACGCCTCCCTACTGGGTTGGATTGTCCCACTCACCAATACCCGGGTCGTCGCGTGACCGTCCGTCAAGATCTGCAAGACAGGTATTTAACACGGTGAGTAAAATACACAAATACATACAAAAATACACTAAAATACCCAACACTCGGACAAACGTACATACAGCTCGTACGTACGCGAGTCCGAGCACCCCGACACACTCCCGAACCCCCGGGCAGCCATACGCACGGCCACCTGCACGCGCACGCACGAATGCGCACACACGCACGCACCCCGGCACCATCGGCGCACTGTCGCGCGCCTGCCCGCGCGCCCAGACGTGCTGCCGCACGCACACACACGATCGCGCGCGCCCGCGTGCACCGGGCGTCCAGCCCGCGCCCCACGCGCACGCACGCGCGCACTGGTCCCCAGCTCAGCGCCTAGGCGCATGCCCAGGCGCCCTGCACCGCACCCAAGCGCAGTGCCCAGGCGCCCTGCCCGCGCGCATGCACGCTCGCGCGCACGCCCGCGCTCGCCAGTGCGCACTCCCGCGCGCACCCCCGCTCGCACCCAGCTCGCGCCTGCACCCGCTCGCACGCACCCGTGCGCGCCTGCGCGCTCCTACGCGCGCACGCGGGCACACCGCGCCCAGCGCGCGCCCAAGCCATTCTAACCTCATTTTAACCCCTCCCAACCTCTCACACACCCCCAAACACCTCTACCTAGCATGCATGACTTTCCCACAACCCCCCTTAAGCCAAGAAAACCAAGAAAAAGGAGGGGAGGAGCTCACCTTGGGAGGGAAAAGAAAGGGAGAGGTTCGGGGGCCCTTCGCGCACCGAAACGCCGCCACCGGAACCACCACCACCACCACCTCCACTCAGCCTCCTCCGCCTCCTCATGGCAGCAAAACAGGGGGGGGGAGAACATGCAAAAAGGGAGCTTGATATAGAGGGGAGAACAACAAACAACACACAAACACAAAGATCCACCACCACTAGCACCTCCACCTTCTCCTCTCATTGAATCATTTTATCAAACACCTAGGGGGAGGGGTTTGAAAAGAGAGGAGAGACCAGAAGAGGCTGGTCGTGGAAGTGAGAGGGAGAGAGGGAGAGAGAGCCTTTTTAGCACACAAATATCTAAAGGGGAAAAGACCTAGTCGCCCTTCGACTAGAAATTCTGCGCAAGCTTCACTGAAACAGCCATAACTTCCCCGATACAGCTCCGAATTGCTTGATTCCAAGACCAATGGAAAGCTAAGAAGATTATCTACAACTTTCATGTTCATGGCAAGATCAGATAATCTCTCCAGATAATCCGAAATTAGAGCTAAACATGGAACAGGGCTGCTGCCAGAATTTCCATCCCCGGGTATACTTGGAAAAATACCCATAACTTTTACTACAAGAATCCAGTTGGTCTAATTTCACTTCTGTGCGAAAGCTAACTCAAAACTTGACATCTTATAATAAAATCATAATTAAACCTCTTCATCTTGGATTTTAACAAAATCAAATCCAAATACCAAATCAGGAATACATAACTTAGAGAAAAAAAATTATGTACCCAAATCTTCAAACAGAGCGCTCCAAATGACATAGACTCAACATTCTTCCCCCTTAGGAAATTTAGACCTCGAAATTTAAGGAAACCCAAAAGGGAAGACCGAAAGTATCATGCTTAGACCTTTGCTGCCAAGTGGTCTTCGCACCGGACTGGCGCTACTAACACGCTATAATCAAAGGAACGGTCTTAGCGTGGAGCCTCTTCTCATGCTTGTCCCTGACCTCGATCCACTGCTCCACGAATGACAAATCCACCTCGAGGATGAGGCGGTCGAACAGAAAGACTGTCGTTGGGCATGAACCAGCAGTGGGGGAAAGGCTACATGATAAGCCACCTCCCCAATCCACTCAATGACGAGAAAAGTCCCATTAAAGAGCAAACTCAGCTTGCCCTGAACGTCGAAACAGAGGGTGCCCCTAAACCAGGACACCTTCTGAAAATATGGTCGCCAAAACCCAAAGGTAAGCCCCTGGCAACGATGACCTGGGTAGCCCTCTGTCGGTTCTGGGAGGTGCAGATATACACACGAACCAACCCGGCCACCGCAAGGTCAAACAACTAACTTATGGCCCCTCCAACTGGCGCTCCACAACCGTCCCAACACAAGGGAGGTATGAAACTGCGCCTGTAGAGTGCCCTTCACAGATCCATCTGGGTGCTCGAATGGCAGTCGCTTGCAGGCATACCCCAACAAATGGGTGGTGCCTCACCCAACTGCCCTCATCATCGAGCACGCAGGCACATAGCATGTCCTCCAAGGTCCGAATCGTCTTTGACTGGCTGTCCATCGGCGATGAAACGCTATACTTAAATGGAGGCTCGCGCCAAAGGCTGCGCCACAACCTCAAAGTAACCCTCGCGTCTCAACCGAAAATAGCGCCGACTGGAGTGCCATGAAGATGAACAATCGCGAAGGTGAAAACCCACGTCAAGGCGTCTAGAGACTCAATCAGTCTGATAGGGAGGGAAACGCGGACTTAGTCAGTCGGTCAATGATCACCTAGACGGCGTCGTGACCCGAACGTGACATTAGCGAGTCTGCAACAATCCCTGATAACCCACTCCCACGTCCACTGAGGAATCTCGATGGACTGACGCTTTCCACGCGATGATGATTCTCGAACTTTGCCTGAGGGCATGCCAACCTGGGGAAACAAGGTCACCCACATCACCTTATCATCACACCACAGCAAACTCAACAAAGACTACCCCAAAGTAGTCCTCGGAAACCCAATAAAACTTTTGAGATCCACGAAGGCATCCGGCGCATTTGTCAACCCCGACGGCAGTACTTAAAACTCGTAGTGCCTGAACGGTCACGAAAGGCCATCTACGGGATGTCCAACTCTCGGATCTCCGACTTGTGGTACCCTTGTGCGAAGATCGATCTAACAGCAGACACTCGCTCCCAGAGCTGGTCCAATAGATCATCGATTCGCGGCAAAGGTAATTGATCTTCAACCTCCACGGGGAGATCAAAACAACACCACGAACAATTAAGTTCAGATTCTGCTCCTCGAGCATGGCTGGCGCTCATGATAACACTTACACACTAGGTAAGCCGCTCAACCGCACTTAATCCACAAGACACGCATTAAGGGGTCGTCGAACCTCGACAATGCCTATGCGACGTCATCTATCTGATAGGCGGTTGAGTCCCATCATGAACGCTAGCATTTCGTCTCCTTATTCGCGACCAATGTGGGGCAAACGCGACAGTATCCACAACTGTGCTTACATGCCGCCAGAGATAGGCCGCTCATCACAACCATTGGAACTCTGGCATCCTGCACTCCATGGGCAGATTCATCACGGGGAGTCCACGCTCTCGTCATCATTTAGCAGCACTCTCCCGGTGTGGCCTCTACCTGGTAGCCTCCCAAGCCCGCTATCTCTGCCATATGGGCGCACCACAAGCATAGGATCTGGGAGCACCTCCCAGGGCTCTGGCCTCAACCGGGCAGCTACAACACACAATGATTTATCGAAGCGACTCCAGATGCCACTATGGAACCCTGTCCACTAGCGATCGCCCACTGAGCTGCAATAGGACGCACCCAATCCTGATCGTACGCATCACCACACCCAACCGCGATGCATCAGAGCAAACTGCGAACCCACCCCTCCCAGACGGAAGGGTAAGAACTGGCGCTGAGGTGAGCCTTCGCTTAAACTCCAGGAAGCTCTCCTCGCAAGACGGGGACCATTCGAACCGGACATCCTTCCGAGCGAGGCGGTTAGGAGGTACAGCTATCTTCGAGAAACCCTCGACAAACCTCCTGCAATGACCCACCAAGCCCAGGAAGCTCCGAATCTCAGTGGGGTTCGACGGTCGACGCCAATTTGACACGGCGAGCATCTTGTCCGGGTCCACAGATATGCCCTCGCCGAAAATCACGTGGCCCAGAAAGGCCATACGCTCCAACCAAAACTCGCACTTAATCCACCATCAATTTGATGCTTCTAAGGTATTCCTTGACTGGGAAAAGAAACCTCGGGAGAGCACCATGAGGTCCCGATATAGGATACCCCGACAACCAAACAAGGAACACGGAGTACCCTAGCCCGGGTCTCAACGCTGACCTCACATGGCCCCTTAAACCAGAAAAGGAACACTAGAAGAAGACATCACCCTTAAAGAACACTACTAACCCCACTGGATCATCTACATCTAGATAATCACCCATCGATATCCTTCAACATCCATCACAAGACCGGACCCAACATCTTTGGGAACGGTCGAACAACAATTGGGTCACGAGGCGACGCGTCTTCGCCTCATCCACACCCTCACTCCTGAAAGGAGACATCTTGGGACTTGGGAGAGACTTAGACTGCTCTACACCCCTGGTCCACCGGTAGCCTCTCCTCCACACCGTAGGCCGCCTGGTCCGCTCCCACAATTCAGCACAGTCCGAACCCAAATCAGGAGGTGCCTACTGATGGGAGCCCTCTGTCAGGAAGGCCTGTCTAACGCTGAGGAGTCCCTACACGGATCCAACGAAGGGGAGAACGATTCCACGCTCGCGACATCATTCATTAATCCTCTTCCGGGTAGCCTCTACCTGGCATACTCCCACGATCAGTACCCCTCCGACTGCATCGGTGGTACCTACGGATGGGAACTCTCTGCCAGGACAGCTACAACCCGGCCTCCTCAACTCGAACAACCACTCTCGATACTCGCGCTGCAGCCTCTAGCTCCACCTCCCACACCAGGGGATCCCGAGCTCTCTCCGCCGGAATCACCACGGGGACTGGGGGTACGTCTGGTACCACAGGCGGATCTGCCATTAAGGGGATTTGTGGAACTGCATCACGGGCCGCCCGCAGCTCCTGAATATCCCGTGCCTGCTCTGCCAACATTCTAGCCTGGGCCTCCAGTGCCCTCGCCAGAGTCTCCACCAAATCTATTATCCGGGCGAACGCACGTTTCCATGCAGGAGGCTCCTGCGCCGATCCTGGCCTCACAGCCGTGGACTCTCCAGTAGCATCCTCGCCTCTGATAGGTCCGGAAACCTCCAAAGGTCGAGAGGGACCATGTCCGCGCCATCCTCTGCGAGGAGGCATATCAGCAACCCAAGAAAACCAGACACTAGGATCAGAATACTCATATAGAAATCCTAGGACTCATCTCTACAAAAAGAAGACCATTGGCTCTGACAGGACCAGGCTCTGATACCAACTTTTGTCACGCCCCGGGCGTCCCCGGGACGCGGCAAGTGTATATATGATATCAGCAGTCTAAACAGGAGGTCAATAACATACCCTAAACAACATCAATATGACAACGCAGACAGGATATATACACAAAAACGGAAGCTAAAAGACTGAGTCTGTAATTCAAAAACATATTACAGACTCGATACATAATCAACTGTCCTGTGAGAGCCAATATATATACAACGCCATCCAAATATAATACAACCGCGTGCCCAAGCACGGAATATAATACATACAATCAAAAAGGGATGCTGATAGCCTCTGATACTCGCGGGACGTGGCGCTACTCCGCTACTGATGAAGTCCCTCGGGGAGCTCCTCCTTCAGATCCGACTCAGACAACACTGGAGAATAATATATGCGAGGGGTGAGCCACACGCTCAGTGAATAGCACAACCCATGCATCACAATTTATATTAACCACAATTTTATTATTCACGCCTCAAAGTGGCAGGAACTACACAAATCCAGTGGGTCGCTACATCGCCGACCCACCACACCCTCACCCTCACCCCTCAATAGGTGACATAGGATATTGGGACTTACTAAGCTGATAATCATCATCACACAAATCCAGTGGGTCGCTACAACGCCGACCCACCACACCCTCACCCTCACCCCTCAATAGGTGACATAGGATATTGGGACTGACTAGGCTGTTGGTCACCCTTGGTCCACCGATAGTCTCTCCTCCACTCTGTAGGCCGCTTGGCCACTCCCACATTCAGCACAGTCCGTCCCAAATCAAGAGGTGCCTACTGATGGGAGCCCTCTCACGGGACGACCTTTCTAACGCTGAGGCAGTCTCTACACGGATCCAACGAAGGGAACAGAACAGCCTATCCATACGCATATGATCCACTCGGATCCGCCGACAACACATCTCAACAACTCTAATGTCTTGAATTCTTCAGAATTCCTCCAGGGCGCATAACCAAGATGCGGGGAACAGATATTACAATATTATCGGGAAAAGAAACCTTGGGAGGGCAGCATGAGGTCCCGATATAGGACATCCCGACAACCAAACAAGGAACACGGAGTACCCTAGCCCGGGTCTCAATGTTGACCTCGCAAGGCCCCTTAATATTCCCTAAGGCATGCTAAAATACCATAAGTTTGCATTTAATTTAATAAATTAAACTAATAGGACGCATGCATAGGTCGAGGCTTTCCTAGCATGATAACAAGGTGACAGGATGCATGGCTCTTACACATATCCTAAGGGTGCAAGTCCCTAACATACAAGGTCTAGGGTGGCATGCATACTACATACTTATCATGCTTGCACAGATTTACAAGTCAATATAAAACTATGGTGCCCCAGGGGAGGACGGTATACGCCCAAATGCATATAACGCCTCCCTACTGGGTTGGATTGTCCCACTCACCAATACCCGGGTCGTCGCGTGACCGTCTGTCAAGATCTGCAAGACAGGTATTTAACACGGTGAGTAAAATACACAAATACATACAAAAATACACTAAAATACCCAACACTCGGACAAACGTACATACGGCCCGTACGCCGCCACCGGAACCACCACCACCACCACCTCCACTCAGCCTCCTCATGGCAGCAAAACAGGGGGGGGGAACATGCAAAAAGGGAGCTTGATATGGAGGGGAGAACAACAAACAACACACAAACACAAAGATCCACCACCACTAGCACCTCCACCTTCTCCTCTCATTGAATCATTTTATCAAACACCTAGGGGGAGGGGTTTGAAAAGAGAGGAGAGACCAGAAGAGGCTGGTCGTGGAAATGAGAGGGAGAGAGAGAGAGAGAGCCTTTTTAGCACACAAATATCTAAAGGGGAAAAGACCCCCTTCGACTAGAAATTCTGCGCAAACTTCACTGGAACAGCCATAACTTCCTCGATACAGCTCCGAATTGCTTGATTCTAAGACCGATGGAAAGATAAGAAGATTATCTACAACTTTCATGTTCATGCCAAGATCAGATAATCCCTCCAGCTAATCCGAAATTAGAGCTAAACGTGGAACAGGGCTGCTGCCAGAATTTCCATCCCCGGGGTATACTTGGAAAAATACCCATAACTTTTACTACAAGAATCCAGTTGGTCTAATTCCACTTCTGTGCGAAAGCTAACTCAAAACTGGACATCTCATAATAAAATCATAATTAAACCTCATCATCTTAGATTTTAACAAAATCAAATCCAAATACCAAATCAGGAATACATAACTTAGAGAAAAAAAATTATGTACCCAAATCTTCAAACAGAGCGCTCCAAATGACACAGACACAACATGCAGAGAGCTGGGAGATCAGAACAATACCTCGGACCACGCTACCCAAAGCCTGCGCCTCCTCGGCTGTAAGTGCTGCAACATGACCCTGAACAAGCTGCGGCTGAGGAGCAGTGGCACGCCTCGCAGGCTGCCCTGGCTGCCTCCTCTGGTCAACTCGACCACCCTGTGGCTGCTGCTGTTGACGCTGCGGTTGCTGTTGCTGGCGGGGCTGCTGCTGCTGTAGCTGTGGGCACGGTTGCTGCTGTAGCTGCTGCTGCGGCTGCTGTCGAGGCACAGGGGGTCGGCCAGCATCAGGGCAATCATAGGAAATATGTTCGACCCGCTGGCAATGGTAACAACGTCGCGTCTCCGGTCGCCTAGCCTGGACTGGTACTACAGCAATGGGTGCTGGACCTCGCACTAGCACCACATCAACTAGAGTAGCGGCAGCCGCTGACTGATCAAAGCGGGGCCGCTTGCTCTTGCGACGTCCCTGGTCCTGGCTCCTGGGGGGCCTCTGGTCTGCAGAAGGGGTTGGAACCCCCAAAGGGACCCCAAGGTCTCGCTCAACTGTCCTCGCACGAGACACCAAGTCTGAGTACCTCGTGAACGCCTGTGAGGTGACATGCACCCTGATGGTGCTAATGAGACCCATCTCGAAACGACGGCATCGCGTCTCCTCATCCATCACCAAGGTGGGGGTGAACCAGGAAAGCCTCGTGAAACGTGTAGAGTAATCAGTGACTGACATGGAGCCCTGCG
Organism: Acorus gramineus; assembly: GCA_030737835.1. Lineage (NCBI taxonomy): Eukaryota > Viridiplantae > Streptophyta > Magnoliopsida > Acorales > Acoraceae > Acorus > Acorus gramineus. The sequence continues at coordinate 15,746 of JAUJYN010000105.1, forward strand.
TCAGCTGCTCAAACTCTCGCATCACGATCTGGCATGTCAAAAATGGGAAGTACTCCTCCAGAAAGTAGCTCCGGAATCCGGCCCATAGAAGTCGCCCCACGCCCTCGGGGATATCCACCGATCAGGTAGCCCACCAGTCGGCGGCACTACCCTTCAACATGAAGGTGGCCAGTGAGACACACTGGCGGTCGGTGCAGTGCATGGTCGAGAAGATCTTGTCTATCTCCATCAACCAACGCTCAGGGGCAAGGGGGTCCGTCAACAGGCCATGGAACTCGGGAGGGTGAAGCTTCAGAAAGGCAGTGAGGCCGCTCTGATGCACTCGTGCCGCAGCCTCTAGCTCCACCTCCCTCTCCAGGGGATCCTGAACTCCAACTACCGGAATCTCCACTGGGACAGGGGGTACCTCAGAAACCACCGGTGGATCTGCCACCAAAGGGACCTGTGGAACTGTCGCACAGGCCGCCCACAGCTCCTGATCAGCCAACGCCCTAGTCTGGGCCTCCAGTGCCCTAGTCCGAGTCTCCAATAGATCTGTGATACAAGCGTAAGCACGCTCCCATGCAGGAGGCTCCTGCGCTGATCCTAGCACAATAGCCGAGGACCCTCCAGTAGACTCCTCGCCTCTGGTAGGTTTGGAAACCTCCAAGGCCCGAGGGGGACCACGTCCACGCATCCCTCTGCGAGGAGGCATATCAGCAACCTAAGAAACAGACACTAGGATCAGAATACTCATATAGAAATCCTAGGACTCATCTCTAAGAAAAACAATTGGCTCTGACAGGACCAGGCTCTGATACCAACTTTTGTCACGCCCCAGGGCGGCCGTCCCCGATACGTGGCAAATATATATAATATCAGCAGTCCATATAGGAGATCAATAAAAGACTCTAAACAACATCAAAGATGATAACACAATCAATAATGTAGCTGACATAATATATATACATATAGCGGAAGCTTAAACGACTGAGTCTGTAATTCAAAGACATATTACAGACCAGAATACATAATCAACTGTCATGTGAGAGCCAATATAAACAAAGACATCCATATACAAGTGTTGTGCCCAAGCACGGATAACAATACATACAAGCAAGGAAGGGGATGCTGATGGCCTCTCACTCGCAGAACCCAAAACGTGAACGCTGCTCCGCTACTGATGTGATGCCTCGGGGAGCTCCTCCTTCAGATCCGACTCAGTAACAACTGGAGGAAAAGATATGCGAGGGGTGAGCCACACGCTCAGTGAATGGCACAATCTATGCAACACAACTCATATTAACCTTAAAATAATTAAAGTCCCTAAACGGGAGTAACTGTACAAGCTAGTGGGTCGTAGCATCCTAAGATATACTTCTAAAACAAGAGTACTCAGATGGCAATCCTACGACTCATCATCTATACGACTAGACTTAGGCTCTGACAGGACCAGGCTCTGATACCAATTTTTGTCACGCCTCAGGGCGGCCGTCCCCGAGACGTGGCAATAATGAAATATCAGCTATCAATACCTGAGGTCAACAAAGACTCCAACAACAACAACCAAGGCAGCAAAGCAAAGATAATGATAACTGACTGAAAAGTGGAAGCATAAGATATCAACAATGTCTGTAAACCAAAAATATTATTACAGACTCGAATACACAATCACTGTCCTGTGAGAGCCAAGTCTAATCCAAATAAAATACAACCTGTGTCATATGCACGATTTACAATACATAAAATGACTCTAGGACTGCTGACAGCCTCGCACTCGCCACCCGCCGGAAGAACGCTCCACGCCCATAAGACCCCGCCATAGGAAAGCTCCAGCTCCACGCCTAACACTGCCCCTCAAAAGAAACAGCATGCGAGGGGTGAGCTGTCACGCCCCAGGGCGGCCGTCCCCAAGACGTGGCAATAATGAAATATCAGCTATCAATACCTGAGGTCAATAGAGACTCCAACAACAACACACAAGGTGGCAAAGCAAGGATAATGATAACTGACTGAAAAACAGAAGCATAATATATAAACAATGTCTGTAACTGAAAAACATTATTACAGACTCGAATACACAATCAATGTCTTGTGAGAGCCAAGTCTAGCCAAATAAAATACAACCAGTGCCACATGCACGATTTACAATACATAAAATAACTCTAGGACTGCTGACAGCCTCGCACTCGCCACCCGCCGGAAGAACGCTCCACGCCCATAAGACCACGCCACAGGGAAGCTCCAACTCCATGCCCAACACTGCCCCTGAAAAGAAACAGTATGCGAGGGGTGAGCTACAAGCTCAGTGAGTGGCTAGAAACCAATCACCATACAACAGTTCAATACTCAAACAATTTCCTCTCAAGGAAAACATGGGTAGAAACCCAATGGATAATAAGGCCATGTGACAGCGCGACCAACCTCACCCTCACCCTCACTCCCAGAGGAAGACTCTTGGGACTTTTGGGGAGAGACCATACCGTTGGTCGAAGAGACGCGGAATTACTGGTCCACACAACACTACTGAATCACCAACCTCACTCTCACCCTCACTCCCGGAGGAGACTCTTTGGACTCTTGGGGAGAGACCATACCTTTGGTCGAGGAGACCCGAAATTACTGGTCTACACAACTTTATTGGATCATCTACATCGAGATAACTGCCCAACGATGTCTTTGAGCATCGATACGCAACTATGGGAACGGACGAACCACGAATGGGTCATGCGGCGACGTGTCTTCACCTCATCCTCACCCTCACCCTTTACAGGTGACATAGGAATTTTGGAGAGATTAGATTCCTCTACACCCTCGGTCTACCGGTAGCCCTTTTCCCGGGTAGTCACTACTTGGTATACCCCCACGATCAGTACGCTTTCGAACGCCTCGGTGGTACCTACGGATGGGAGCCCTCTGTCAGGACAGCTTTTCCAACGCCGAGAAGTTCCTACATCGGATCCAACGAAGGGGAGAACGATTCCACCCTCGCAATATCATTCGTTAGCCCTCTCCCGGGTAGCCTCTACCTGGTATACCCCCACGATCAGTACATCTTGCCGCATGCATCGATAGTACCTACAGGTGGGGGCCTTCTGTCACGACAGCTACAACCTGGGCTGCTTCAACACGGACGACATTGGGAGGAAACACTCCATGTTCGCAAAGCGAACCCAATGGAAAAACAACTACTCTCGATAATCACATATCAATGATAGCGAACACTATTGTACTCCCACACGGTTGCGTCACTCGGACACAAGGGCGTTGCCTATGCTCTCACGCAGAAATAATACCAAGGCACATAATCCAACAGGCGGTTCATATACACGCCTAGCACGGGTAGGCCTAGCTTAATGCCCCAACTACTGGCTTAACAAAACCGATAAGATAATGAATTCTCCTGAATTCCAAACGAGTGCATCGCTTCGATGCACGAGGGGATTACATCTCTAGTGCTCTAACTAATAAGGTACAACCCGACAGCGGGTCATACCCACGCCTATTTCAGATAGGCATATCAGTTTTTAACATGCACATATAAATATATATCTAGGAGAATTATATCTAGCTATGTGCATGAACCATATGCACAATCATCTAATAATTGACCATAAGGGTGACCCCTGACATGGATTTACATCATAAACAACAAATCATACAACATGCATACATGGTATGGCCCACTTAAACATGCATACGTGGCCATTAATCATATAAGCACACAAGGCATAACTTAAGCATGCGTTGGATATCACCAACTTAAAAGAAAGGGTCAAGCGTGATCTCGCGCACTAACAGGTGCATGCCAATATTCCAAACGATCCTGAGTCGAGTAGGAAATCGCATCTACTTACTCAGTTCATTTAGAGGGAGAGGGCGAGAGAGATCATCATCTCATGAAGCTGGTCATAGCTTTGCCCCATTGGCATGGGCGCAACAACTACACCACGCCCTCGAGTCTTATCGCAAGGGAATATTAGGCAGGTGCCCGTTATTAACCCAGACTTAATCATACTGGATATTCCAATTAATATGGTGGGAGTAGTATTACAATACTACCTAAGGCATGCCATATTCTATACATCCATACACATTACAAAAAATACATGCCCATACTAGAGGGGCGCATGCAACACAATCATTCATACATGGATACAATACATGTATATAAGCCTAGCATGCAAGATATCTAACATATTATAGTTTAAGCATGGCCATACTACTTATCTACACAAGTAGTATAGCTAAGATGCCCCATCGATGCGCGACGCACGACTACGCGCGTCGAGCGCATCTCGAGAGGGGGGGGGGGATTGGACCAAACCACTCACCGCAACCCGGGACCTCGCGCATCCCTTTCGACGAGATCTGCATGGTAAGGGCATCAAATTTGGTGAGTAACATCATAATATAACACTTAGAAATTACTAGAAATACCAAAGACTTAGACATGCACGCATACGGGCTCGCACGCATGCCCAAGTGCCCCAGCACCTACCCAAGCCCCTGGGCAGCCTTAGACTACTCGTTACTGAGGAGTAAGGTCGATCGACCAGACCTCATGTCTGGTCATGCCTTAGACTACACGTTACTGAGGAGTAAGGTCGACCGACCAGACCTCATGTCAGGTCGTGCCTTAGACTACTCGTTACTGAGGAGTAAGGTCGATCGACCAGACCTCGTGTCTGGTCGGAGCAACCTGCGAACCCACCCCTCCCAGACGGAAGGGTAAGAACTGGCGCTGAGGTGAGCCTTCGCTTAAACTCCAGGAAGCTCTCCTCGCAAGACGGGGACCATTCGAACCGGACATCCTTCCGAGCGAGGCGGTTAGGAGGTACAGCCATCTTCGAGAAACCCTCGACAAACCTCCTGCAATGACCCGCCAAGCCTAGGAAGCTCCGAATCTCAGTGGGGTTCGACGGTCGACGCCAATTTGACACGGCGAGCATCTTGACCGGGTCCACAGATATGCCCTCGCCGGAAATCACATGGCCCAGAAAGGCCATACTCTCCAACCAAAACTCGCACTTAATCCACCTCCATCAACCATCTCCCAGGGGCAAGGGGGTCCGCCGACTGTCCATGGAACTCGGTAGGGTGGAGCTTCAGAAAGGCGCTGAGGCCGCTCTGATGCACTCGCGCTTCAGCCTCTAGCCCCAGCTCCCTCTCCAGGGGATCCTCAACTCTCACCGCCGGAATCACCACAGGGACTGGGGGTACGTCGGGTACCACAGGCGGATCTGCCACCAAGGGGACCTGTGGAACTGCATCACGGGCCGCCCTCAGCTCCTGAATCTCTTGTGCCTGCACAGCCAATACTCTAGTCTGGTCCTCCAGTGCCCTGGTCTGAGTCTCCACCAAATCTTCTATCCGAGAGAACGCACGCTCCCATGCAGGAGGCTCCTGCGCCGATCCTGGCCTCACAGCCGAGGACTCTCCAGTAGCATCCTCGCCTCTGGTAGGTCCGGAAACCTCCAAAGGTCGAGAGGGACCACGTCCGCGCCGTCCTCTGCGAGGAGGCATATCAGCAACCTATGAAAACCAGACACTAGGATCAGAATATTCATATAGAAATCCTCGGACTCATCTCTACGAAAAAGAAGACCATTGGCTCTGACAGGACCAGGCTCTGATACCAACTTTTGCCACGCCCCAGGGCGGCCGTCCTTGGGACGCGGCAAGTGTAATATAGATATCAGCAGTCTAAACAGGAGTTCAATAATATACCCTAAACAACATCAAATGACAACACAGACAACAATGAGGCTGACATGATATATACACAAATAGCGGAAGCTAAAAGACTGAATATGTAATTCAAAGACATATTACAGACTTGATACATAATCAATTGTCCTGTGAGAGCCAATATATACAACGACATCCGCATATAATACAAACGTGTGCCCAAGCACAAAATACAATACATACAATCACAAAAGGGATGCTGCTAGCCACTAACACTCGCGGAATGTGGCGCTGCTGCGCTACTGCTGAAGTCCCTCGGGGAGCTCCTCCTGCTGAACCGACTCAGATAACACTGAAGAAAAATTATGCGAGGGGTGAGCCACACGCTCAGTGAATAGCACAACTCATGCATCACAATTCATATTAACCACAATTAATTATTCAAAGCCTCAAAGTGGCAGGAACTACACAATTTAGTTGGTCGCTACATCGCCGACCCACCACACCCTCATCCTCACCCTCCAATAGGTGACCTAGGATATTGGGGCTGACTAGGCTGTTAATCACCCTTGGTCAACCGATAATCTCTCCTCCACTCCGTAGACCGCCTGGTCTACTCCCACATTCAGCAAAGTTCGTCACCAAATCAGGAGGTGCCTACTAATGGGAGCCCTCTGTCAGGACGGCCTGTCTAACGCTGGGGCAGTCTCTATACGGATCCAATGAAGGGAACAGAAACAGCCTATCCACACGTATACGATCCACTTGGATCGGCGGTATTCCTTAACTGGAAAAAGAAATCTTGGGAGGGCACCATGAGGTCCCGATATAGGATATCCCGACAACCAAACAAGGAACACGGAGTACCCTAGCCCGGGTCTCAACGCTGACTTCGCAAGGCCCCTTAATCCAGAGAAGGGAGACTCTACTAATGACATGAATTCTTCAGAATTCCTCCAGGGCGCATAACCAAGATGCGGGGAACATATATAATAACCACCAGGTTGTAATACTTACTAAGGCATGCAAAAATACCATAAGTTCGCATTTAATTTAATAAATTAAACTAATAGGACACATGCATAAGTCGAGGCTTTCCTAGCATGAAACATGGTGTCAGGATGCATGGCTCTTACACATATCCTAAGGGTGCAAGTCCCTAACATGGTGGCATGGATACTACATACTAATCATGCTTGCATAGATTACATATTATACAAGTTAATATTAAACTATGGTGCCCCAGGGGAGGGCGGTATACGCCCAAGTGCATATAGCGCCTCCCTACTGGATTGGATTGTCCCACTCACCAACACCCGGGTCGTCGCGTGATTATCCGTCAAGATCTGCAAGACAGGGTAATCAAAACGGTGAGTAAAATACGCAAATACATACAAAATACACTAAAAATACCCAACATTCGGACAAGCATACATACGGCCCGTACGCACGCGAGTCCGAGCACCCGACTCACTCCCGAACCGCCGGGCAGCCATACGCACGGCCACCCGCCCCGGGCGCACTGCCGAGCCCCTGCCCGCACGCCCAGACGCACTGCCGAGCCCCTGCCCGCACGCTCAGACACGCTGCGCGCTCGAGCGCACGGTCTCGCGTGCCCGCGCGCACCGCGTGTCCAACCCCGGGTGCACCCGCGCGCCCCAGTGCAGCACCCCGCGCGCAATCCCGCTCGCCTCCCCCACGCACACCACACGCAACGCACCCCTGCGCAGCGCTCCGCACGCACGCCCCCGCACGGCGCCCAGCGCACAGCACCCGCACGCGTGTCCGCGCGCACGCCCATCACTGCGCCCAGCGCGCAGCATCTTTGCGCACTCCTGCGCGCACGCGCGCGTGACCTGTCAACCCGCCCGACAGTGCCCCTGCCCTGCACCTGCCAGCCTGCCCTGCCTGCGCGCGCCGCTGAGCCCGCATGCACCCGAGTTGACACAACCACCTCCCTCAGCCACCAACAGCCCCCCAACAACCCCCAAACCACCAAGCTCCCCTAGCACACCCATAAACACCTCCTATACATGCATCTAAACAAGAAAGGAAGGAAAGAAAACTCACCCAAGGAGAGGAAAGGAAGGGAGGGAACTTCGGGTGCTCTTCGCGCACCGAAATACCACCACCAAGGCCACCACTACCAAGCCCTCCTTCAGCCCTTGAAGTGGCTGAAACCTGAGGAGAAAAGAGACCATGAGAGGGGGTCACACATGAGGGAATCCGAATCCAAGACCATAGGAAGGTAGATCGGGTCCTCACCTATCTTTTCTCTTCTTAGGGTTTTTGATTTCAACCACTTTAGCTAGGTCAAATAGTGGATTTAAAGAGAAGGGAGGGAGAGGTTTTGGTGGAGAAGAAGATGAATAGGGGGAGGCTCTTAATGTTGTCCTGCGATTTATTTATGCTCACACACACACCACATGTTATATATGTGTCACTTTTTGGCCTATTGGCATCCGTTGGAGCATTTTTAGCAGTTTTAAAATGTTTAGTGTTTTTCGATCGGAACCGCATAATTTCAGACTGTTAGCTATCGTCTGAGCTAGAGGACTCCGATTGAAAATCTAACTGCATATTATGTGTCCTGGTGCCGTTTTAAGCCACTCATGAAAATTTCATCGAATTCCGGCATCGTTTGCAAAAATTTCGCAGTTCCAGGGCGTATCCGGGTTTTTAAGTCGCGCCCTATATAAAAGAAATCAAAAATACCAATCACACTATTCATAATCCCTACGACCTTGCTCTCTCTCTCCTCTCCTCCATTTTTATTCCGTTTGAGCCCCCTACACCCCTCAAAACCAAAAACCTAAAGCACGGGAAGTGTAGATCGGGTCCCGATCTACGCTCCGGTGTCTTCAAATCCGAGTTCCGACGATCCTATCCTCCCCGACCTCCCCTTTTCGTCCTCTGATTTGGCCCATTTCGAAGGCCAAGCTAGATCGGGGCGTGAGAAGGCCGTTGTGAAGGGTTTCGGTGCGTGGAGAGCACCCGGTCACCCCTTCCTCCCCTCGGTAAGCCTTCTTTCCCTCTTTTTTCTTGTCTAGATGATTGCTAGGGGGGGGGTTTGTGTTTGGGAGGTGGTCGGCGGCAGTGGGGGTCGTCGGAGGGTGGTCGGAGGTGGTTGGAGGCGGTCGGCGGCAGTGGGAGGGGTGGTTGGTAGTGGTGGTGCTCTGGCAGGGTGGGGATCTGTTCGGGACAGGATGGCAGCGGCAGCGGCTCAGCGGCGCAGCAGCACTGGTCGCGCGCGGGCGTGCGCGCGTGCGTGCACGCTGGCATGCACGTGGAGGCGCGTTCGGGTGGCGCTGGGGGCCAGCAGTGCGGGTCGTGCAGGCGTGCAGGCGTGCTAGGCGCAGCGAGCGTGCGGGCGTGCTGATCGTGCAGGCGTGCTAGGCGTGCTGGGCGCTGGGGGCCAGCAGTGCTGGTCATGCGGGCATGCGGGCGTGCTGGGCGGAGCGCACGAGGAGTTGAGCGCGAGGCGCGGCAAGGCAGGGGTGGTGTGCGCGGGCGCGAGGTGGTGTGCGCGGGGGCGAGGCGCCGCGCGCGGGGGCGTGCGGGGTGCTCGCGGGCCAGCGCACGGCGTGCGGGGCGCGTGCGGGCTGCCGCGGCTGGGCGCGGTGGACGCGCGGTGCCCCGCACGGTGCGCGGAGTGCGTGGGCTGAGGCACGGCGGCGCGTCCGGGCGGTCGGGTGGCCGTGCGGGTGGTGGCCGGCCGTGCGGGTGGTTGCCGGGGGTGTTGGGTGTTGATTTGGGATCTTTGGGTGTTTATTTGTGTGTGTTATGTATTTTTGGGGTCATTGTGGATTTATTCTAACCAGTTAATACCCTGTCTTGCAGATCTCGACGGACGGTCGCGCGTCGACCCGATTCCCGGTGAGTGGGACAACCCAACCCAGTGTGGGAGGCGCTACATGCTTTGGGCGTGTACCGACCTCCCCTGGGGCTTATAGTTAGTATTAACTGCGTGATGTAATCCATGTATGCATGATGTGTGTGTAGAATTGCATGCCACCCTAGTTGTGTCATAGGGACTTGCACCCTTAGGATTATGTATGAGCCATGCATCCTGCCTCCTCACTATCATGCTAGGAAAACCCGACCTCTACATGCGTCCTATTAGTTTGATTGTTTATTCAAATGCTAGCATAAATGAGGATTGCATGTTTTAGTCAATATTATAGGGAGGGGCCTTGCGAGGTCAACATTGAGACCCGGGTCAGGGTACTCCGTGTTCCTTGTATGGTTGTCGGGACGTCCTGTATCGGGACCTCACGTTGCCCTCCCCAGGTTACTTTCCCAATAATATTGCACCTCTGTATTATGATTAATAAATGCATGTTCCCCGCATCCTGGTTATGCGCGCTGGTGGAATTCTGAGGAATTCGAGACATTAGAGTCGTAGAGATGTGCTGTCAGCGGATCCGAGTGGATCATATGCGATGGATAGGCTGTTCTGTTCCCCTCGTCGGATCCGTGTAGAGACTACCTCAGCGTTAGACAGGTTGTCCCGTGCAGGGGCTCCCATTAGTAGGCGCCTCCTGATTTGGTGAAGGACTGTGCTGAACATGGGAGTGGCCAAACAACCACGGAGTGAGGAGAGACTATCGGTGGACCAAGGGTAACCAACAGCCTAGTCAGTCCCAAGAGCCTAGGTCACCTGTTGAGAGGTGAGGGTGAGGGTATGGTGGGCCGGCGATGCGACGACCCACAGGTTTATGTATGGATGTTTATTAGCCCATTAAGTCCCAACATCCTATGTCACCTGTTGAGGGTGAGGGTGAGGGTATGGGGTTCGGCGATGAACGAACCCCCGGATTGTGATATTATGCCACTTGTGGCTTATGAATTGCTTAAATGTGGTTAATATGAACTGTATGAATGGGTTGTGCTATTCACTGAGCGTGTGGCTCACCCCTCGCATATTGTCTTTTCAGTGATTTTTGAGGGAGGAGCTTCCCGAGCGACTACACCAGTAGAGGAGTAGCGCCGTGTCCCACGAGTTTTGAGGCCATCAGCACCCTTCTTTCTGTTGTATGTATATGTTCTATGCTTGGGCACTTAGTTGGATTATATTTGGATTTTGTTGTGTATATTTATGACATGTTGGCTCTCACAGGACATATGATTATGTATCGAGTCTGTAGTATGTTTTGATTACAGATTCAGTCTTTTAGCTTCCGCATTTGGTGTATATATTATGTCTGTTATATATGTGTCACTTTTAACCTGTTGATAACCGTTAGAGCGTTCTGGCAGTTTTAAAAATTTTTAGGGTTTTTGGTCGGAACCGCATAATTTCAGACTGTTAGATATCGTCTGAGCTAGAGGACTCCGATTGAAAATCTAATTGCATATTTGGTGTCCTGGTGCCATTTTAGACCTCTCACGAAAATTTCATCGAATTCTGGCATCGTTTGCAAAAATTTCGCAGTTCCGGGGCGTATCCGGGTTTTTAAGTCGTGCTCTACTTAAAAGGAATCAAAAAAATATCTAATTACTATTCATTGTCTTCCTCGTCGAGATCTCTCTCTCCCCTCTCCGTTTTTCTTCCTTTCAAGCCCCCTAGACCCCTCAAAATCGAAAACCCAAAGCACGGGAAGTGTAGATCGGGTCCCGATCTACACCCCGGTACCTTCAAAACCCGATTCCGACGATCCTAGCCTCCCTGACCTCCCCTCTCTCTCCTCTGTTTCGAGCCAAATCGAGGGCCGTGATAGATCGGGGCGTGAGAAGGCTTTTGGGAAAGGTTTCGGCGCGCGGAGAGCACCCGGTCACCCCTTCCTCCCCCTCGGTAAGCTTCTTTTCCTCTTTTTTCTTGCTTAGATGATTGCTAGGGGGGGGTTTTTGTGTTTGGGGGTGGTCAGCGGCAGTGGCGGTCGTCGGAGGGTGGTTGGAGGTGGTGGGAGGTGGTGGAGGTCGTGGGAGGGGCGGTGGTGGCGCTCGAGCAGTGGCTGGGCTGTCCCGGGCAGCAGGCAGCAGCGGCAGCGGCCCAGGCAGCGCGCGGGCTGGGCGCGTGCGGGGATGCGCGCGTGCGCGCGCGGGCGTGCGTGCGCGCGGCGTGCGCGCGGGCGTGCGCGGGTCTGGCGCAAGGTGCTGGTCGTGCTGGGCGCGCGGGACGGGCTGCCAGTGCTGGCAGCGAGCGCAGGGGGGGCCGGCTGGGCGTGCGCGCAAGCGTGCGCGCGTGCGTGCGCGCGAGCGTGCACGCGCGGGCGTGCGCTCGGAGGTGCGGCGAGGTGGTGGCCGAGGTGCTGGGCGTGCGCGCGTGCGTGCGCGCAAGCGTGCGCGCGTGCGTGCGCGCGAGCGTGCGCGCGCGGGCGTGCGCTCGGAGGTGCGTGCGAGGTGCGCGCGAGGTGCGGCGAGGTGGCGGAGGTGCGTGCGAGGTGCGCGCGAGGTGCGGCGAGGTGGCGGAGGTGCGTGCGAGGTGCGGCGAGGTGGCGGAGGTGCGTGCGAGGTGCGCGCGAGGTGCGGCAAGGTGGCGGAGGTGCGTGCGAGGTGCGCGCGAGGTGCGGCAAGGTGGCGGAGGTGCGTGCGAGGCGCGGCGAGGTGGCGGAGGTGCGCGCGGGGTGCGCGCGAGGCGAGGCGCTGCGCGCGGGGGCGCGCGGGGTGCTCGCGGGCGGCGCGAGGCGTGCGGGGTGCGCGGGCTGAGGCGCGGCGGCGCGTCCGGGCGGTCGGGTGGCCGTGCGGGTCGTGGCCGGCCGTGCGGGTGGTTGCCGGGGGTGTTGGGTGATTAATTTGGGATTTTGGGTATTTGTTTGAGTATTTAATAATATTTGTGGATTTATACTTACCAAATAATACCCTGTCTTGCAGATCTCGACGGGCGGTCGCGCGACGACCCAGATACTGGTGAGTGGGACAATCCAACCCAGTAGAGAGGTGTTATACGCACTTGGGCGTATACCGACCTCTCCTGGGGCGACATGGATTATATTAACCTGTAATAACATGTATTGCAAGTGAGCATGATGAAAATGTAGAATGCATGCTACCCTAGGCTTTTATGTTAGGGACTTGCACCCATAGGATATGCGTATGAGCCATGCAGCATCCCCTGTTTCATGTTAGGAAACCCCGGCCTATGCATGCATCCTACTAGTTTATTCATTAAATTAAATTGTGGTATCTGTTAGATCGCATGCCTTAGGATAATATTATAGGGAGGAGCCTTGCGAGGTCAACGCTGAGACCCGTGTTAGGGTACTCCGTGTTCCTTGTTTGGTTGTCGGGATGTCCTGTATCGGGACCTCGGGCTGCCCTCCCAAGGTTCTAGTCCCAATAATATTATATGTAATGATTCTATGATTGGTATAATTATTAGTATAGTTGGTAGATATTATAGGGGAGGGGCCTTGCAAGGACAGCGGTGAGACCCGGGTTAGGGTACTCCGTGTTCCTTGTTTGGTTGTCGGGGTATCCTATAACGGGAACTCACGCCGCCCTTCCGAGTTTCTTTCCCCCAATGATATTCTAGCCTTACTGATTTTTGTACATGTTCCCGCATCTTGATGATGCACCTGGTTGAATTCAGAGGAATTCATGACATTTGAGTTGTAATGATATGTAGTTGGCGGATCCGAGTGGATCATATGCGTATGGATAGGCTGTTCTGTTCCCTGCGTTGGATTCGGTAGAGGCTACCCCCAGCGTTAGACAGGGCCTTCCTGACAGAGGGCTCCCATTAGTAGGCACCTCCTGATTTGGTTTAGGACTGTGGTGAATGTGGGAGTAGACCAGGCGGCCTACGGAGTGGAGGGAGAGCTATCGGTGGACCAAGGGTGACCAACAGCCTAGTCAGTCCCAAAATCCTATGTCACCCATTGATGGGTGAGGGTGAGGGTGTAGTGGGTTGGCGATGAGCGACCTACTGGATTTGTGAATAGATGATTATCAGTCCCAATAGCCTATGTCACCCATGGATGGGTGAGGGTGAGGGTGTGGTGGTTCGGCGAAGTACGAACCACTGGATTATGTTGTTATGTATTGATGGCTGGATAAAACAATGGAATATTGTGGTAAATATTGTCTGTGATGCATGGGTTGTGCTGTTCACTGAGCGTGTGGCTCACCCCTCGCACATGTTTTTCCCCAGTGGTCACTGAGCCTGAGCTGGAGCCGGAGCAGCAGTTGGAGCTTTCCGAGGGATTTCTTCAGTAGCGGAGCAGCGCTACGTCCGCGAGTACCAGAGGCTGTCAGCATCCCTTTCCTTGGCTGTATGTATTTTATTTCCGTGCTTGGCACGTGTTGGTATATGTTCAGTTGTATATTGTGTATATTGGCTCTCACAGGACGTATGATTGTGTATCGAGTCTGTAGAATGTTGATTCACAGATTCAGTCTTTTGCTTCCGCATTTGGTGTATATATCATGTCAGCCCCTTTTGTTGCATGTGTGTCATTCTAGTTGTCTGTGTATGATATATATTATTGACCTCTTGTGTTGGCTTCTGATATGATATATACACTTGCCGCGTCCCTGGGTTGGCCGCCCTGGGGCGTGACAATGTCAGCCCTGCTTTTATCTGTGTTGTCATTTTAGTGATTGTTGTGGTATTGTGGTTTCCTGTACTGATATCATATATACACTTGCCGCGTCCTGGGGACGGCCGCCCTGGGGTGTGACAAAAGTTGGTATCAGAGCCTGGTCCTGTCAGAGCCAAATGTCTTCCTTTTGATAGAGATGAGTCCTAGGATTCTATATGCGTATTCTGATCCTAGTGTCTGGTTTTCTTAGGTTGCTGATATGCCTCCTCGCAGAGGACGACGCGGACGTGGTCCCTCTCGACCCTTGGAGGTCTCCGGACCTGCCAGAGTCGAGGATGTTATTGGTGAGTCCTCAGCCGAGAGGTCAGGACCAGCGCAGGAGCCTCCTGCCTGGGAGCGCGCGTTTGCGCGGTTAGCAGATATGGTGGAGACCCAGACGAGGGTGTTGGCAGATCAGGCGCGGGAGATTCGGGAGCTGCGGGCAGCCCGCGAGGCAGTACCGCAGGTTCCCTTGGCGGCAGATCCGCATGTAGTGCCTGATACACCCCCAGTCCCCGTGGTGGAGATTCCGGCGGTCAGAGTTCAGGATCCTTAGGAGAGGGAGGAGGTAGGGCTAGAGGCTGCAGCGAGGGTCCAGCAGAGTGGACTCTCAGCCTTTCTGAAGCTCCACCCTCCCGAGTTCCGAGGACAGACAGAGGACCCCCTTGCTCCCGAGAGATGGTTGATGGAGGTGGATACCATCTTCTCGACGATGCTGTGCACAGATCGCCAGAGGGTCTCCCTGGCTGCGTTTATGCTGAAGGGTAGCGCCGCCGAGTGGTGGGCTACTAGATCAGTGGATATCCCAGAGGGGCTAGAGCAGCTCACATGGGCGGGATTCAGGGGATATTTCTTGGAGGAGTATTTCCCCTTCTCGACGCGACAGCTAGTGGAGCGGGAGTTTGAGCAGCTGACTCAGGGCACTATGTCCGTCGCTGAGTACTCCACGCGGTTCACGAGGCTGTCCAGGTTCGCTCCAGCTCTGGCGATGGACGAGGTGTCGAGGTGCCGTCGGTTCGAGCTCGGTCTGAGCAATGCCATCCGAGTGCACGTCACCGCCCATGCTTTCACGAGGTTCTCCGACTTGGTCTCGCGGGCGAAGACAGTCGAGAGAGACCTCGGGATCCAGGTGCGGGCTCCGACCCCGTCGACAGAGCAGAGGCCACCCAGAGGTCAGGACAGAGGGCAGCGGAAGAAGAAGAGGGCCCGCTTCGAGCAGTCAGCGGCTCCCTCTCTTCCAGCAGATGTGGTGCCAGCGCGAGGCCCAGCACCCATCGCAGCCGTGCCGGTCCAGTCGAGGCGACCAGAGACGAGGCGCTGTTATCACTGTCAGCGCGTCGGGCATATCTTGTATAATTGCCCTGACGCAGGCCGACCCAGAGTGATGCCTCAGCAGCAGCCGTTTCAGCAGCAGTTCCAGCAGCAGCGCCAGCAGCAGCAGCCTCAGCGCCAGCCGCAGCAGCAGCCTCAGCGTCAGCAGCAGCAGCCACAGGGTGGCCGTGCTGATCAGAGGAGGCAGCCAGCGCAGCAGGCGAGGCGTGCCCCTGCTCCTCAGCCTCAGTTCGTCAGGGCCGAGTGGCAGCGCTTTCGGCAGAGGAGGCCCAGGCATCAGGCAGCGTGGTTAGAGGTACTGTTCAGATCTCCCAGCTTCCTGCTTATGTGCTATTTGATTCCGGAGCCACCCACTCGTTCGTGTCTCCCGCTTTCGCGAGACGGACGGGTGTGGCGTCCGCTCCTCTAGATGCTGTGTTAGAGGTAGCATTGCCCGTGGGAGACCGGATTGTCCTTAGTTCGGTGTACCGAGGGTGCACGGTGGAGATCGCGGATCATGAGTTTCCGGTAGAGCTGGTGGAGCTCGCGATGTCGGATTTTGATGCCATCCTGGGGATGGATTGGCTTGCAGCTAGTCATGCCAGCATCGACTGTTTCGCCAAGTCGGTGTCGTTCCACCTTCCTGGTCGGAGGTCTTTCCAGTACGTGGGCGATCGAGACGTAGCTCCTTTGGGGTTCGTGTCGTCCATGCAGGCGTGGAGACTCCTTCAGGGTGGGTGCGAGGGCTTTCTGGCTTATATTGCTCTGGAGGATGCACCGCTGCGGGCAGATATCAGTCAGACTCCAGTCGTGGCAGAGTTCCTGAGGTTTTCCCCGACGATCTTCCGGGATTACCGCCGGACCGCGCGATTGAGTTTGAGATCAATCTGCTTCCGGGGACCGAGCCGGTTTCGAGGGCTCCGTACCGGATGGCTCCCGCAGAGCTGAGGGTGCTGAAGGAGCAGTTGGAGGAGTTGCTGGAGAAGGGCTTCGCACGTCCGAGTGTGTCTCCGTGGGGAGCCCCTGTCCTGTTCGTCCGGAAGAAGGACGGTTCACTGCGGCTGTGTATTGATTACAGGCAGTTGAATAAGCGGACAGTGAAGAACAAGTACCCGTTGCCGCGGATCGACGATCTGTTTGACCAGCTTCAGGGAGCGTGTGTCTTTTCCAAGATCGATCTCCGCTCGGGGTACTACCAGTTGAAGATCCGGGAGTCAGATATTCCGAAGACGGCCTTTCGCACCCGGTACGGGCACTACGAGTTCAGAGTACTGCCTTTCGGGTTGACGAACGCGCCGGCGGCCTTCATGGATCTGATGAACCGGGTATTTCGACCCTTCCTCGACTCCTTTGTGGTAGTATTCATCGATGACATATTGGTGTACTCGAGGAGTCTGGAGGAGCACGCTCACCACCTCCGCACTGTTTTGGAGACTCTGGCTGGACATCAGTTGTTCGCCAAGTTCAGCAAGTGCGAGTTCTGGTTGGAGCGGATGGCCTTTCTGGGCCATGTGATTTCCGGTGAGGGTATAGCTGTGGACCCGGAGAAGACGCTCGCCGTGTCGAATTGGCGTCGACCGTCGAACCCCACAGAGATTCGTAGCTTCTTGGGCTTGGCGGGTTATTACAGGAGGTTTGTGGAGGGTTTCTCCAAGATAGCCGTTCCTCTTACCCGCCTCACTCGGAAAGACGTTCGGTTCGAGTGGTCCCCTTCTTGCGAGGAGAGCTTCCAGGAGCTGAAGCGAAGACTCACCTCAGCGCCGGTTCTTACCCTTCCATCTGGGAGCGGTGGGTTCGCAGTATACAGATGCATCGCAGTTGGGTGTGGGTTGCGTCCTGATGCAGCACGGTAAGGTGGTGGCTTACGCGTCTCGTCAGTTGAAGCCCCATGAGCAGAACTACCCCACCCATGACCTTGAGTTGGCTGCGATTATATTTGCGCTGAAGATGTGGAGGCATTATCTCTACGGAGAGGAGTTCGAGCTCTTTACAGATCATAAGAGCTTGACGTATCTGCAGTCTCAGCCGGAGCTCAACATGCGACAGAGGCGTTGGGTTGAGTTCCTGACAGACTACGACTGTGACATCGCTTACCATCCGGGTAAGGCGAATGTCGTTGCAGATGCGCTCAGTAGACAGCCCCTGGGCATGGCCGCCCACATGGCTGTCCGTCGTTGGAGGCTTCTGGAGGAGGCCGCTTGCTGGATCAGTGTTCGGGAGACCCCTGCGGGTGGCTTTCTGGCCAGGCTGGTGGTGCAGCCGGTTCTTCTCGACGAGATCCGCACGGCTCAGGCTCAGGACCCGCATTTCATAGTCCTTTCTGAAGGCGTCGCCCGGGGCGAGCGTCAGGACTACCAGATTCGTGCAGACGGGATCCTGAGATTCAGAGGCCGAGTGTGCATCCCCGACGACGCAGAGCTGAGGCGGAAGATTCTGGACGAGGCCCATCGCTCGAGGTACACCGTGCACCCTGGAGGCACGAAGATGTACAGGGGCCTTCGTCGCGGCTACTGGTGGCGCGGGATGAAGACAGATATTGCCAGATTTGTTGCCCGATGCCTAGTATGCCAGCAGGTGAAGTCGGAGCATCAGCGCCCTGCGGGGAAGCTGCAGTCCATTGAGATCCCTCAGTGGAAGTGGGAGCAGATCACCATGGACTTCGTCTCGGGTCTGCCGAGGTCACGTTCGGGTCGCGATGCCATCTGGGTGATCGTCGACCGGCTGACGAAGTCTGCTCATTTCCTCCCCATCCGACTCACCGATTCTCTGGACACCCTGGCGCAGTTATTCGTCTCCGAGATTGTCCGACTCCATGGCACTCCAGTCAGTATCATCTGATCGAGACGCGCGTTTCACTTCGAGGTTCTGGCGTAGCCTCCAGCACGCCCTTGGTACGAACCTCCACTTCAGTACCGCGTTTCATCCTCAGACGGACGGCCAGTCGGAGAGGACGATCCAGACCCTTGAGGACATGCTGCGGGCCTGTGTGCTCGATTTCGGGGGCAGTTGGGAGAGGCACCTTCCGTTGGTGGAGTTTGCCTACAACAACAGCTATCATTCGAGCATCCGGATGGCTCCCTACGAGGCACTTTATGGCCGCAGCTGCAGGTCCCCCCTGTGTTGGGATGAGGTCGGAGAGCGCCAGCTAGAGGGACCAGAGATCATTCACCAGACCTCCGAGATGGTGAAGACGATCCGCGAGCGTATCCGAGTCGCTCAGAGTCGTCAGAAGAGCTACGCCGACCGCCGTCGCCGTGAGCTCTCCTTCGAGGTCGGTGATCATGTGTTCTTGAAGGTGTCCCCGATGAAGGGCATCTTCCGATTCGGTGTGCGGGGCAAGCTGAGTCCGCGTTTCATTGGGCCTTTCCTCATACTCGAGCGAGTTGGAGAGGTGGCCTATCGCATAGCTCTGCCCCCACAGTTGGCTCAGGCCCATGACGTCTTCCACGTCTCGCAGCTGAGGCGATACGTCCACGATCCTGCTCACATCATTCCGTTCGAGCCGCTCGTCTTCGAGCCGGACTTGTCTTTCGTGGAGCAGCCGATTGAGATCATGGACCGCCGCGAGAAGAGGCTCCGCACCAGGACCGTCCAGCTGGTCAAGGTGCGATGGCAGCACCGTTCCGGTGCCGAGGCCACCTGGGAGCTCGAGGACGCCATGCGTGACGCGTATCCGCATCTTTTCCCTTCTTAGATGTACTTGTATTTATTTTGAGGACAAAATTTCCTAAGGGGGGGAGAATGTTATATATGTGTCACTTTTTGGCCTATTGGCAATCATTGGAGCATTTTTAGCAGTTTTAAAATTTTTAGTGTTTTTCGATCGGAACCGCATAATTTCAGACTGTTAGCTATCGTCTGAGCTAGAGGACTCCGATTGAAAATCTAACTGCATATTATGTGTCCTGGTGCCATTTTAAGCCACTCATGAAAATTTCATCGAATTCCGGCATCGTTTGCAAAAATTTCGCAGTTCCGGGGCGTATCCGGGTTTTTAAGTCGCGCACTATATAAAAGGAATAAAAAATACAATCACACTATTCATCATCCCTACGACTTGCTCTCTCTCTCCTCTCCTCCGTTTTTCTTCCGTTTGAGCCCCCTACACCCCTCAAAACCAAAAACCTAAAGCACGGGAAGTGTAGATCGGGTCCCGATCTACGCTCCGGTGTCTTCAAATCCGAGTTCCGACGATCCTAGCCTCCCCGACCTCCCCTTTTCGTCCTCTGATTTGGCCCATTTCGAAGGCCAAGCTAGATCGGGGCGTGAGAAGGCCGTTGTGAAGGGTTTCGGTGCGTGGAGAGCACCCGGTCACCCCTTCCTCCCCTCGGTAAGCGTTCTTTCCCTCTTTTTCTTGTCTAGATGATTGCTAGGGGAGGGTTTTGTGGTTGGGAGGTGGTCGGCGGCAGTGGGGGTCGTCGGAGGGTGGTCGGAGGTGGTTGGAGGCGGTCGGCGGCAGTGGGAGGGGTGGTTGGTAGTGATGGTGCTCGGGCAGGGTGGGGATCTGTTCGGGACAGGATGGCAGCGGCAGCGGCTCAGCGGCGCAGCAGCACTGGTCGCGCGCGGGCGTGCGCGCGTGCGTGCGCGCTGGCATGAGCGCGGAGGCGCGTTCGGGTGGCGCTGGGGGCCAGCAGTGCGGGTCGTGCAGGTGTGCAGGCGTGCTAGGCGCAGCGAGCGTGCGGGCGTGCTGGTCGTGCAGACGCGCGGGCGTGCTGATCGCTGGGGGCCAGCAGTGCTGGTCATGCGGGCATGCGGGCGTGCTGGGCGGAGCGCACGAGGAGCTGAGCGCGAGGCGTGGCAAGGCAGGGGTGGTGTGCGCGGGCGCGAGGTGGTGTGCGCGGGGGCGAGGCGCCGCGCGCGGGGGCGTGCGGGGCGCGTGCGGGCTGCCGCGGCTGGGCGCGGTGGACGCGCGGTGCCCCGCACGGTGCGCGGAGTGCGCAGGCTGAGGCGCGGCGGCGCGTCCAGGCGGTCGGGTGGCCGTGCGGGTGGTGGCCGGCCGTGCGGGTGGTTGCTGGGGGTGTTGGGTGTTGATTTGGGATCTTTGGGTGTTTATTTGTGTGTGTTATGTATTTTTGGGGTCATTGTGGATTTATTCTAACCAGTTAATACCCTGTCTTGCAGATCTCGACGGACGGTCGCGCGTCGACCCGATTCCCGGTGAGTGGGACAACCCAACCCAGTGTGGGAGGTGCTACAGGCTTTGGGCGTGTACCGACCTCCCCTGGGGCTTATAGTTAGTATTAACTGCGTGATGTAATCCATGTATGCATGATGTGTGTGTAGAATTGCATGCCACCCTAGATTGTGTGATAGGGACTTGCACCCTTAGGATTGTGCATGAGCCATGCATCCTGCCTCCTCACTATCATGCTAGGAAAGCCCGACCTCTACATGCGTCCTATTAGTTTGATTGTTTACTTAAATGCTAGCGTAAGTGAGAATTGCATGCTTTAGACAATATTATAGGGAGGGGCCTTGCGAGGTCAACATTGAGACCCGGGTCAGGGTACTCCGTGTTCCTTGTTTGGTTGTCGGGACGTCCTGTATCGGGACCTCACGTTGCCCTCCCCAGGTTACTTTTCCAATAATATTGCACCCCTGTATTATGATTAATAAATGCATGTTCCCCGCATACTGGTTATGCGCGCTGGTGGAATTCTGAGGAATTCAAGACATTAGGATTGTAGAGATGTGTTGTCAGCGGATCCGAGTGGATCATATGCGATGGATAGGCTGTTCTGTTCCCTTCGTTGGATCCGTGTAGAGACTACCTCAGCGTTAGACAGGTTGTCCCGTGCAGGGGCTCCCATTAGTAGGCGCCTCCTGATTTGGTGAAGGACTGTGCTGAACATGGGAGTGGCCAAACAACCACGGAGTGAGGAGAGACTATCGGTGGACCAAGGGTAACCAACAGCCTAGTCAGTCCCAAGAGCCTAGGTCACCTGTTGAGAGGTGAGGGTGAGGGTATGGTGGGCCGGCGATGCGACGACCCACAGGATTATGTATGGATGATTATCAACCCACTAAGTCCCAACATCCTAGGTCACCTGTTGAGGGTGAGGGTGAGGGTGAGGGTATGGGGTTCGGCGATGAACGAACCCCCGGATTGTGATATTATGCCACTTGTGGCTTATGAATTGCTTAAATGTGGTTAATATGAACTGTATGCATGGGTTGTGCTATTCACTGAGCGTGTGGCTCACCCCTCGCATATTGTCTTTTCAGTGATCTCTGAGGGAGGAGCTTCCCGAGCGACTACACCGGCAGAGGGTAGCGCCGCGTCCCACGAGTTTTGAGGCCATCAGCACCCTTCTTTCTGTTGTATGTATATGTTCTGTGCTTGGGCACTTAGTTGGATTATATTTGGATTTTGTTGTGTATATTTATGACATATTGGCTCTCACAGGACTTATGATTATGTATCGAGTCTGTAGTATGTTTTGACTACAGACTCAGTCTTTTAGCTTCCGCACTCGGTGTATATATTATGTCAGCCCTGCTTTTATCTGTGTGTCATTTTAGTGATTGTCTGTGGTATGTTGTTGGTTTCCTGTTACTGATATCATATATACACTTGCCGCGTCCCGGGGACCGCCTTGGGGCGTGACACCACACACTCTCACACCCACTTAACTTATCCCTAATTAGGTTTAGGATAGGTTTAGGTGCACTTTGACTTGGGTCAACCCAACCACACTAGAAAACAAAGGAGTTGACCAAGTCATGGGCCCACATTTGACCAAGTCAAGTCTCCCAATGACTTCTCGCTCGGTCAAAACCCGGATACGCTTCGGAACTGTGAAATTCTGAAATGTTACCGGAATTCGATGAAATTTTTGTGAGTGGCTTGAAATGGCACCAGGACACATAATATGCAGTTAGATTTTCAATCGGAGTCCTCAAACTCAAAATGATAGCTAAAAGTCCAAAATTTTAGCGGTTCCGATCGAAAAATGAAAAAGTTGAAAAACTGCCAGAATGCTCCAATGGTTACCAGAAGGCTAAAAGTGACACATATATAACAGGCCCCCTCTTCTGCTCTTTTGGCTTGTCGAGAGAGAAAGAGATCATGAAAAATTGCCTCACCCCCATACCTTCCGAGGGGGTCAAAGATCTGGTCGCCTGTCTTCTCAGGATTCTCTGATCCGCCCAAGATTTGATGGCTGATTTGCTATGTCGGCCTTAATGGCGCGTGGCCTCTAAAGATGTTTCGAAAATCCAAACGTCTGCACCTCTTTAGATTTTGCGGATACCCATTTTATTGGCATTGATTACTCCTCGATGTTTGTAGTGAAATAAGTGCGGCCGTCTTCTCAAAGCGTTGCCCCGCCTGTATTTAAAGGTCGAGTGAGCAGTACGTTTTCCCATCTCGCCTCCTTCCTTTGCTTTCTAAAAATTTCTTTGCCAGCTTTAATGGAGAAAACCGCCATTACCACAGCCCTCCACAGAGAGTTGGGTGTCTCCTCAGACTTCACGGTCGACGAGTTGTTTGAGGATGAGATCCCCACCCTCTTTCTTGACTCTGTCCTCCTCCATCCGAGTTATTTCACGGATGAGGGTCTTTCTCTTCCTCTGCCACGCTTGGTGGCAGAGTTTAAGCATGGCAGAGTTTCTTAATTTCTTTGGCCTCCATCCCATCTTGGTCGTCCCCAACGTGTACCGCATCTTGATGTGTGTGGTCGCGTTGGGGAAGAAGACAGGAGTTGAGTTGGGCCTGACCGAGATCCGTTGGATCTATCAGGTCAAGGCTTCATCCTCCGGGCTGTCCCCGTCCTTCTACATCTCTCGCCGGGCCAGAGTGCCAGAGGTGGTTCTTGGCATGGCTCGGGGTGATATCCACGACTGGGAGAGTCGCTGGATATAGGTCCGAGGTCCTTGGATGCCAGATGGTTGGGATTCGTCCCATCGCCACTTGTGTTTCCCATGGAAGCCGATGGTGGATGCCCTCAGGCCAGAGGTCGAGGAGGTGAAGATGGATGACATCTCTCGGGTGGTGGAGTATCAGGACCGATCGTGGTGGGAGCTGCCTGGATTGGAGGAACCGCGATGTGCTCATCCCATCACAACGTTTCCTGGCGAAGTGGTTGAGTTAGCGGGTGGCCCTGGTTTGAGTCCTCCTCCCACTTCTCCACATAATGGGGCAAGGCGGCGCTCTTTGAGGCTCCTCCGATTAGGTTTTGGATCAAATTCCATTGCCCTACTGGTGGATTTGACCTTATCACCTCCGCCTCCTGTCTCACCATCTCCATCACCAGCCGCTCAATCGTCTTTCTCTTCTTCTTCTTCTTCTTCTTCTTATTCTTCTTCATCTTCTTCCTCGGCTCCCGCCGTCCCTAGGTATTGCGTCCCTTCCACCAGTAGAATGGAGGTCAACGCCCCACCATCGGTGCCCCCGATGACCCTGGGTGCTGGGGCAGATGCTGCTCCTATTCCCAAAGACCGTCTTCAGGGTGTCCTCCTCCCCCCTGGTGGCCCTTCGAGGAATTTGCAAGCCTCAGTTCATGCCGCCTCCTTCTCCATAGATCATCAATTGTGGTCCCTCCGCGAAGCTTGTGAGGGTGATGAAGAAGATCGCCTTATGAACTTCATTAGCGGCTACTGCTTGGGCTATGCTGACCACTCACATGGTTTTCGAGAGACGAGCAACGAGGAACTGCCCGGCCTACACCAAGCTGTGAGGGAGAGGAGACTTAGTGGGAAGGGACGAGTAGAAGACAGAGCAGAGGTTTGAACTCCTTCTTCTTTTTTTTGTGTAATCTTTATCCAATCAGTGATTAAAAAATTACTTTCGCTGCTCAACCTTGCTTGTATTTTATCTACTCGCGCGCTTCGCGTATTCCCTCTCCTTGTTGTACGGTTCTATTCATGAACCACAGAGTCCCAAAAACTTATCGTACCCATGATAATCTGTGAACAGGATTCATGAACTTGGTTCACGAACAAGATTTCTCTGGTCGTGCCCGCCTGTCTGCAAAGGCTTTCTCGTCGTTCCATCTTTTCTCCATGCCATGTGGAAAATTCGTGACAATAAATTCGCTACGTAGGCTGCATGTTTGTCGAAACTGACGCCTCATTTCTCACGCCAGCTGTCCCTCGATATTTGCAGAAGATTTCGGCGGAAAATCTTCCATGATTTTGATTTTCGTGCTTCTGTTATGATTGCAAGAAGTTTTCGAATGAGTGGGTGAACGGTCTGCTGCCTCCAAAGGCAAGTCGGCTTTGAAGAAGAGGCCTAGGCTGCCACTTCTTTCGAAATGGCGGATTAAGGCTGCTCGTCCAACTTTATTAGTTGAAGAGGTGGACCCTAAAGGCAGAGCCAAAGCCCTACCGGACGTATCCCGGGCATCCCCTATGGGGAGCGATCTGCCTTCGAGTACTTTCGGTGTGGCTGCCGTCAAGCTTCCTGTGCCTTCCAATGAAGAGGGATGCGCACCAAGTCCCCAGTCATTCGAGTACCAGAGACGGTGGAGATTCCCTCTTCTCCAGAAGTTGAGTCGGTTGTCGGTCTCTTCTCTGATCTTCCAATAGTTGCCTCCAGAGCTTTAGTTAGAGAAACTACTGTTGAGCCCTCCCTCGCCAAGGAGGTAGAGGCCATGGCTTCCTCATCTCCCTCATCTGGGGTTGCTCTAGTTGCTGCGGCAGGCTCGGTGCCTGTGGTTGTTGCCCCGTCTGAGGTGCCCCAAGCCGAGGTGTTGGAGAGTACCTTCTGTCCCTCATCAGATGGAGTCTTTTGTGCGAAGCAGAAAGACGTCGACCGATGATAAGAAAAGAGACCCCTGTTTTGGCCAGCCCGACCTTCAAGAACTTTTGATCTTATGACCAATACCATTCATGGATTTAATTTAGGTCATCAGAGGCTGGGTTTTGACTAGAATAGTCATCTAAGGACTGATCCAGGTGGGAGAGTGAGTAAAAGTAAAGAAGCGAGTGATCCAACCTTCGGATGGGGTTCTTAGCCATCGTGCACGGGGCAGCCCGGCGTCAGTTTCCTTGTCCTTACCGTACCCGTGCTTGGGTAACTCAACAAACCAAGGGGATATTTGTCACGCCCCAGGGCGGCCGTCCCCGAGACGTGGCAATAATAAAATATCAGCTATCAATACCTGAGGTCAATAAAGACTCCAACAACAACACACAAGGTGGCAAAGCAAGGATAATGATAACTGACTGAAAAGCAGAAGCATAATATATAAACAATGTCTGTAAACCAAAAACATTATTACAGACTCGAATACACAATCACTGTCCTGTGAGAGCCAAGTCTAGACCAAAGAAAATACAACCTGTGCCACATGCACGATTTACAATACATACAATGACTCTAGGACTGCTGACAGCCTCGCACTCGCCACCCACCAGAAGAACGCTCCACGCCCATAAGACCACGCCATAGGAAAGCTCCAGCTCCACGCCCAACACTACCCCTGAAAAGAAACAGTATGCGAGGGGTGAGCTACAAGCTCAGTGAGTGGCTGGAAACCAATCACCATACAACAGTTCAATACATAAGCAATTCCCTTTCAAGGTAAACATGGGTGGAAACCCATGGATAACAGGGTCACGCGGCGGCGCGACCAACCTCACCCTCACCCTCACCCCGGAGGGAGACTCTTGGGACTTTTGGGGAGAGACCATACCGTTGGTCGAGGAGACCCGGGATTACTGGTCCACACAACATTACTAGATCACCAACCTCACCCTCACCCTCACTCCCGGAGGGAGACTCTTGGGACTTTTGGGGAGAGACCATACCGTTGGTCGAGGAGACCCGGGATTACTGGTCTACGCAACACTACTGGATCATCTACATCGAGTTAACCGCCCAACGATGTCTTTCAACATCGATACGAGACCGGACCCAACAACTATGGGAATGGATGAACAACGAATGGGTCACGAGGCGACGTGTCTTCACCTCATCCTCACCCTCACTCCCGGAGGGAGACTCTTGGGATATTTGGAGACTTAGACTGCTCTACACCCTTGGTCCACCTGTAGCCCTTTCCCCCGCGTAGCCTCTACCTGGTATACTCCCACGATCAGTACCTTCCGAACGCATCGGTGGTACCTATGGATGGGAGCCCTCTGTCAGGACAGCTTTCCCAACGCCGGGGAGTTCCTACATCGGATCCAACGAAGGGGAGAACGATTCCACGCTCGCAATATCATTCGTTAGCCCTCTCCCGGGTAGCCTCTACCTGGTACACTCCCACGATCAGTATGCTCCCGAACGCATCGGTGGTACCTACGGATGACAGCTACAACCCGGCCCTCTTCAACACGGACGACATTGGGAGTAAACATTCCATGTTCGCAAAGCGAACCCAATGGAAAAACAACTACTCTCGATAATCACTTATCGAGATATCGAATACTACTGTACTCCCACACGGTTGCGTCGCTCGGACACAGGGGGGTGTCACGCCCCAACTACCGGCTTAACAATCCGATAAGATAATGAATTCTCCTGAATTCCACACGAGTGCATCGCTCGGATGCACAGGGCGATTACATCGCTAGCGCTCTAACTAATAAGGTACAACCCGACAGCGGGTCATACCCACGCCTATTCCAGCTAGGCCTATCAGTTTTTAACATGCGCATATAAATATATCTAGGAGAATTTTATATCTAGTTATGTGCATGAACCATATGCACAATCATCTAATAATTATAGGGACACTCCCTAACATGGATTTACATCATAATAAATCATACAACATGCATACATGGTCATTAATCACATAATCATACAAGATATACCCTAACATGCGTTGGATATCGCCAACTTAAAAGAAAGGGTCAAGCGCGATCTCGCGCACTAACAGGTGCATGCCAATATTCCAAACGAACCTGAGTCGAGTAGGAAATCGCATCTACTTACTCAGTTCGTTTAGAGGGAGAGGGCGGGAGAGATCATCATCTCATAAAGCTGGTCATAGCTTTGCCCCATTAGCATGGGCGCAACAGCTACACCACGCCCTCGAGTCTTATCGCAAGGGAATATTAGGCAGGTGCCCGTTATTAACCCAGACTTAATCATGTTCGATATTCCAATTAATATGGTGGGAGTAGTATTACAATACTACCTAAGGCATGCCATATTCTATACATCCATATACATTACCAAAAATACATGCCCATACCAGAGGGGCTCATGCAACACAATCATTCATACATGTATAAGCCTAGCATGCCAGATATCTACATATTATAGCTTAAGCATGGCCATACTACTTATCTACACAAGTAGTATAGCTAGGGGGCCCCATCGATGCGCGACGCGCGACTACGCACGTCGAGCGCATCCCGAGAGGGGGGGGATTGGATCGAACCACTCACCGATACCTGGATCGCCGCGCGTCCGGTCTACGAGATCTGCAAAACACAACCAATGATCCATAATTAAATTATGGAACCTCCTATCACACATATAAGCTTACTTCATGAAAACCCTAACCCCTGATACTTCCATATTGTCACCCAAGACACATGCAACCAACTCCTTGACACTCAACCAAGCAAAACTGCTAAACCTGCTGCAACCAGCCCTACTAATTGGTCTTCACAGCACCCAATACACTTCCAAAAATTATGAAATAAATCATGAACATTCTATGATATGCTGGGATCATAATCCATGTAGACATTAGAACCTAATTTTGCCTCTACAAGCCCGAAACAAATCATTTCCCGAAGCAGGTCAATTCCTACGTGAATCT
Organism: Acorus gramineus; assembly: GCA_030737835.1. Classification (NCBI taxonomy): domain Eukaryota; kingdom Viridiplantae; phylum Streptophyta; class Magnoliopsida; order Acorales; family Acoraceae; genus Acorus; species Acorus gramineus. The sequence continues at coordinate 43,971 of JAUJYN010000105.1, forward strand.
GGACAGGTCATGCAAAACTGGTTCTAACTTACACCACAGATATCATAATGACCCCAAATTTCATATATAACATCTAGACACATAGCTGATCAAATCATAAGAAGACATAATCCTAAATATATGCCTCTAAATACTAGATTCACTGAGATCTTTAAAAGACAGTGTGCTGCCTTACCAAAACAGGGGAAGGGAAATGGGGAGATGCGGGGTTCTCGACACACCCACGACCACCTCAACCACCACCACCACTACCACCACCTCATCAGCCACTCCACCAGCCTTCCTTGGCTGAAAACAGGGGGGGGGGAAGGCATGAGAAGGAGCTAATGAGAAGAGAAACAACAACAACAACTACAACAACATTAACACACACACTCACCCTTTTTCACTCTCTCTACTTGATCCACCTTCTTCATGTTCCTTCTTCACCATCTTCTTTTCCAACACAAAGGGAAGCAAAAGAGGGGAAAGGAAGAGAAGTGGTCGGATGGGTTGGGAGGGAAGAGAGAGAGAGAGAGAGAGGTTTTCACTTAAGGGGGGGCATTTATCATGAATAAAGGGGGTTGGTGGGGTGGGTTTGACAAGTCAACCTAACCAAGCTAGAGGACAAAACCAATTGACTTGGTCAATGGTCATCCTTGACTTGGTCAAAGTCACCCCTTTGATAATCCAGTATCGACCAAAACCCGGATACGATTTGAAACTACATATTTCCAGAAACGTAACCAGAACTCGGTGAAATTTTTATGGGTAGTACTAAACGGTACCAGGACCCATAATATGCAGTCAGATTTTCAATTAAAGTACTCTAACTCCCACAGGTGGCTAAAAGCCAAAATTTTAGAGGCTCCGATCGAAAAATTAAAAAGGCCCTGAATGACCCAGAAGTGACCAAGGCTTAACCGAAATGGCTTCAAATGACATAGGCATAATAATATCGCAGACAGAAAGCAAAATAAAATGTGTTTGATTTGGTGAATTGGATCATTTGAAAGACAGATTCCGGAAAAGAACCAGGACTGAAGAAATTTGAACTGAATGGCATAGGAAATGTGGTAAAAACTTCAAGAGAGTCGTATTTGATCAAGTAGGATATGGAAATAAACCAATACATGGTTGTTTGTTTTTAGAAAACTTGGAAATAAGCGTATTTGAGAAGATGGCATGGGGCAGCTAGTTGCTTTTAGCCGACAGGGAGGGGCGGCTAGTTGTATTTAGTCGTCAGGTAGGGGGCGGCTACTCTCGGGTAGCCATCAGCCAACTGGGTCCCTTATAACCGAAAAAAGGACCCTCTCTCTCCCGCACGTTTTCAAAATGGTTGCTCTTCCCTCTCTTATTCTTCTTCTCTGTTTGAAACAAAAAAAAACCTTGATTTCCTTGGCTTTGATTCACCCTAGATTACTCCTTTCTTCTATATTTTGAAGCCCTAGTTTCCTTTGGGGTTTTCCTTTCTTTGCAAAATCGGAGGAGATGATGAAGGGGAAGAGGACGGCTTCGATGATGAAGCGTCTCCGGTCTTCCCGAGAGCAGAGGGGGACTATCTCGGGGTGTAAATCATTAGAGAGCTGTGGGACGGAGAGGAGGGTCATGGAGGAGACGACCCAAATGGCGAAGACGCCATTGGTGAGTGTGGGTGGAGGTGTGGGTGCATCCTCAGGTGTTGCCCCGGAGGTTGAGAGTGGCTTGATTGGTTACACACGCAAGAGGAGATGTTGGGATCAACCGGTAGTGGCCGAAGAGGTGGTTTTGGAGGTCGGAGGGTCGGCCGAGGGTGGTATGAGAGGTGAAACATGGGGTGAGGGGCTGTCATTAGCGAGGAGACGGCCCGTATCTTGGGTGAGGCATTTGGTGAGGACAAGGGTGGCCTTGGTGATGGTGAGGCTAGTATAGCAGGTGAGGAAGAGGCGAGGAGAGCCTTGGGTGATTATGAGGTGTTGACCTCTGGTGCAGTGGGCACGGAAGAGGGCGGGGGCATTGGGTTCGAGGTCGAGGAGACCATGGGTGCTGAGGGTATTGGCGCGGAGGAGGTCGTGGTTGACGAGTAGGGGGATGAAGATGAGGGGGACGACGACGGGATGGATGATCCCGATGAGGCTGAGGCGGAGGCTACTGGAGCCACCCAAGCCATGTTATTCTCCTAATTCCCCTTTGTTTTAATTTAGATTTGGCATGTTGTATTTGAATTATGGGTTTATATGAACATATGTTAGTAATTGATGTCTATCTGATATATGGTATGAGTGGGGAGTAGTATAAGTTTCTTGTGAATTTTTAATGAAGGATATATATATAATAGAAAGGGTTTGATCACGGTGGGATGTGAGGTAAAAATAAGCATGTAATTTAAAGGAATAAAGCATGTACAAGTTCTTTATCATGTTTGAAATTGTTATGGTGGGCTTTACATGATATATGGAAAAGGGGGGGGGGACAATTTTTATCATGTATGCATACATTTATAATAGATGTAGTGAAAAAAAAAGAAATGAAATGTAAGCATGATATAGAAATTTTGGTGAGGCCAATACGTTAAGTTCATATTTTCATGATATTGTGGCATGTGTTTATAATAATTAATTTAAGTCTGTTTGAAGAGATAGACCATGGTAGGATAAGACTGTATATGATTTACGGTAAAAAAAAAAGGTGAATTTATATTTCATGCTTTGATGTTCTAGTTGTTGATGTTTAACTAAGCATGGTTTTAAGTAAATTTTGAAGTATTCTTACCTTGTGAGCGTTTTCGTGGATCTAACTTCTTTCTCAATTTCAGCGACCGAATCGCATACGGGCTTTGTGGCATGGGACCAAGAGATGGTATGACGCCCTGATGTCGGACGAGAGGAACTTGGTGGATGGAGCGGGATTCCGTTCCTTCTTTTTTATCGAGCCGTTCCACGTCCATCGTCCTTATCTGGAGGCGTTGGCAGAGAGATGGGATCCAGAGAGCTGCGCCTTCATCCTCCCTACGAGTGTGGTGATGCTGACTTTAGAAGATGTCCGGAGGATCACCGGTCTTCCAGTCTTGGGAGAGGCAGTGATTGCGGCGACTAGTGCTGACTACCGGGCACTATTCTGAGAGTCGATCAGAGAGTTGGAGTTCATTGAGCGAGAGAGGACTCTGAACCAGATCCCGCTTGGTCAATTATCGAGGCAGTACGGCCTTGGCTCCTTCACGCAGCACCAGAAGGGTTAAGCTGCAGCTAGCTTCGAGATGGGATGTGTGATGATTGAGGCGAGAGAGGCGGCCGCGTGCCCACAGAGGGCACGGAGGGAGTTGAGGGCGTTCATCCTCTATTTCTTCGGTCGAGTTCTCTTCTCGACGGTTTCGGACAAGATCTCCTCTCACTCACTGCTGCTAATGAGGGACCTAGAGGCCATGGGACGCTTTGCTTGGGGAGCCGCGATGCTCGCCCACCTCTTTGCAGAACTCTCGAAGAAAGTGAAGAGGGCCGGGGGCAAGAACCTTGGCGGTTTTCCAGCATTTCTGCAGGTACAGTTTAGTGAGGATAGAAATGATTTGGCTTATGTTTATTAACTTCACCTAACTTTGGTTTTGACTTTCTTTCTGCAGATTTTTGGGTATGAGCACTTTGCCATTGCTCGCCCGACCCAGCTGGTCTTCAATCGCGCCCTCCCTTGGGCTATGAGATGGGAGCCTCCAGGGGCTTCTCGCTTGCGTCGCCTCACTCAGTTCCGAGAGGCCTTTCACGTTTTAAAGGAAGAAGAGGTATATATTTTCTGGACTTCTAGCTTGTATTTGATTTTTTTTTGTCTGAGCTCTCTTTTTCATTCCTTAGTATCCTTTGTAGATGACCTGGAGGCCCTATATGGAGGAGGAGGTCCCGGAGGAGCTGTCGAGGGACGTTTGGTTGATCTTCTTTAATGAGGTCATCTTTCACGCGATCAGCCGGGTTGTCCGTCAGCTTTAGTATCATCAATGGGTGCCCGTCGACCTGTCGAAGTGTCCTCTGATCCAGGTAGCCAGAATTTCTTGGGACACGAACCTCTCGAAGAATTATGAAACATATGTGGCGAGATGGGTGAGTAGGGGGACTCTGGTGGAGCATCGTCCTGAGGTGGTTAGCAGCGAGAAGTACATGGCCTGGTACTGCCAGGAATATGTCAGCATCATTGGGACCATGGAGGAGGAGATCCCGGACGCCTATGTAAGAAAAGCCCTTTTCTCTTTCTTTTGCCTTTTTTTTTACATGTGTTTTTAAAATGTATCTTCTTATGTAGGTTGAGCTGAATGAGTTGGAGAAGAAACTCAAGACTGCCAACGAGCTCCTCCAAGCATGGGCCGGGCAGGTAGAGGGGTTACGGGTGCAGAGGCGACGTCTGCAGGAGCGAGTTAAGGTCCTTGAGGCATAGGTTGATGATATGTTGAGAGTGAGAGCCGACGGTGCTTCTTCTTCTTCTGCTCCTCCTCCATTCATTGCCTTTGATCGAGAGCTTGAATTAATGGACGAGCTAGGCATGGCCCAGAGTGAGCTCTTGGCCACTCGGATGGAGTTCAATCACGCTAGGGAGAGGGCCGCGAGGGTTGAGGATGAGGTGGACTTGTTGCAGTCCGAGAGAGCTCTGAGAGAGGAGGAGATGGACCAGTTGCGGTCTCGTATCGTGCTGAGGGAGGAGGAGTCTTCCATTCTAGGTCGTGAGCGAGACTCCCTCCAGGCTATAGTGTCAGAGTTGGAGATGTCGGCCGGCGTTGTTGATACCCTAATTTTGACCATCCAAAGAAAGGAAATTTACTTCAAGTAATATTGGAAACCACCACATTTGGACATTCAATAGAAAACTCCCTCAGAAACCGAAACCGAAAACCCTAAAGTCCAACACTTAGAAATATCTAAGAGCCTGGACAGGGGCGGCTACTTAAGAGTAGCCGCCCCATTCCAGGCGGCTAGTTTCAACTAGCCGCCCCCTTGACTGGCCCCAAACCTCATTCCTGGATGGGACATAAAGCAAGCATGATTGCGGCGGATTGTCCCTTTTAGCCGCCCCATCTCAGCCGGTTCATCCTTAGTAACCGTCCCAAGCCACCGCTTGTCAGAGATGGGACATATGGCAGGTTATGATGGGGCAGCTACTTGAGAGTAGCTGCCCCTCACTGGGCGGCTAAACACCATTAGCCGCCTCTCACCTGGACATTGTCAGAGAACAAAGATCTAATGGGAGGTCAAATTAAGCACATTATTATCCATTTTGATCTATTGTCCAGTGGACATTCCTATACCCCTTTTTTACTATAAATAGGGGGGCAACCAATTCATATCAATATCATCAATTCCATAATCAATACCCATCAATAACCCCCAACCACCCACATTCCCAACCATCAAGCCACACCACCACTTCAAACCCTTGAGAGAAAAGTGAGAGAGAAACCCATTTTTCTACACCAAACCACTTCCAAATCCACTCTCCAAAACTCAGGCTAAACCTGGTTTAACCTCTGCAAAAACTGAACCCAAATCCTACCTAGGTTCTGCCCAAATTGAACCAGGCACCAGGCGGCTACCCACAACTAGCCGCCCCCCACCAGGAGGCTAAACCCAACTAGCTGACCCTTCCCTAGTCCGCCTCAAGTCCCAATTCTCCTTTAGTCAGGTTCCTGAAGCAGAAGAGGATCCCTGTCTTCACCTCTGTGTACGGCATATCCGTGTCTCAGAGCAAAGACCCCACAAACTCCCCACGAAGGTGATCAAATCCACCCCTACTTTTCCTGATTTTTTTTTAAAAAGTAGGTGGCGATCACAACCACACCTGAATCCTCCTGAGGATCCCCACCACCCCTTCTGAGAGACGATCCGACTGAGTTCTGCCAAAGCGTAGCTCTCCGGGAACAGAACCCCCCCACCACCCCTTCCGAGAGACGATCCGACCGAGTCCTGCCAAGGTGCAGCTCTCCGGGAATGGAACCCCCCACCACCCCTTCCGAGAGACAATCCGACTGATCCTGCCAAGGCGCAACTCTCCGGATCCAAGCCTCCGAAGAACCCCAACACACGCCCAGACCACCGGAGGACCGGAGAGGAGGAAGAGAGGGCCCCCTTTCTTTCCTTTTTCCTTTCAAAATCCGATACCGACAGCCTGGCGATCACGGTTGGACCTCCCTCATGAAAGACAACAAAAGGTAATCCTCTTCTGCTTCCTCCCAATAACCTGACTAGAATGCCATCACCCCTCTAGGAAAGCTAGGATTTCTCACCCCTCAAGTCTGATCCTCCTCTACTTTGCATTACAACATCCTTTACTGCTTTAAGCCGCACACAGCTGCGCACCCCTTTACTGCTTTAAGCCGCACACAGCTGTGCACCCCTTTTACTGCTTTAAGCCGCACACAGCTGCGCACCCTTTACTACTTTAAGCCGCACACAGCTGCGCACCCTTTACTGCTTTAAGCCGCACACAGCTGCGCACCCCTTTACCGCTTTATTTACTATTTTAAGTCTGCATTCATTTACACCTATGCTTTTCCATATTCACACCATGGAGGTCTACACCCAAGAGAAAATGGTAGAGAAGAAAGACAACCAGGGAGACCAAACCGCCCAATTCCTCAGCCACCTAGAGGAGAGGATGGCTACCCTAGGATACCAGTCGATCAAGGACATGTTCAATGACCCCACCAACTATCACCAGGCCAAGACCTTGAAGTAGGAAATTCCTGTTAAGACCCCCAAGGCTTGCCCCACCCCCAATACACTACCAACACCCGGCTTCTCGGTAAATCTGGGTCCAATCCTCTTTTCCTTTGCCCCACCTTCCCCCACGAATCAAATATTCCCAACCGTTTCTGCTCCGAGCCCTTACCAAGCCACCTCCAACCCGGGACAACTAAACACTCCTTCAAGGGGAAAAACGTTTGATGAAACCATCCGGAGAATCCTCTCCGAGACTGGCCCTTCTACCCCCAAACACATGTCTCTGCACAACCTGAGACAAATCCCGTCAGTCCACCTACCGGAGGGATTTCAAATCTCAAAATTTCACCGGTTCAACGGTTGTGGAGACCCAGACATTCATTTGACCGCCTTTTATCTAGACGCCCAACCGTTTATTGATAACCAACCTCTGCTAGTATTCCTCTTCCAAAAATCATTGGAAGGAGAAGCACTACAATGGTTCTCCACCCTCCCTGTAGATCATTTGTCAAACTTCTCGGCTGTAAGCGAGAAGTTTTTGGGCCGCTACGGTTATCAGAGGATTAGGACCTAACCGAGAAAAGATGAGGCCTAGGGAGGAATTTGAGCAATACGTGTCCAGGTGGCGCACCCTCGTCCACCGAACTGGCCTACAATTAACAGAATGTCAAGAAATTGACATGATGTTGCAGAGCCTGAGTCCAGAACTCCGTACGAGTCTTTCGTACGGAGACTGTACCATGTACCAGCTTCTCATTGACCGTCACAATAGGATTTCCCGTTGTGCAGCCCAAGTAGTCCAAACCCAGTCCCCATCTATATGGACAACCGCCGAGAAAGGCACACACCCCAACTGTAGAGGGGATCACACAAGTTTCGGCACTCTACCCGAACGGAGCACGAGTTCCTGATCAAGGACCAGCTTCGAGACAGTATACACCCAGTTCATCCGGACATGTGTCGCCTTGGCAAGCCAATCAAAACATCATTCCTCGATCAGTACCCGCCCCCGTGCCGATCAGACAAAACCCAATAGCCCACAGTCCTCCATTCCATAGCCTCATAATTCAAAGCCACGGCCAAACTAGGACTCCCCCTGCTTATTCCGCTCCCCCAAGAGCGCAAAACCTACCCCCTAGGCAGCCTACCAAAAGCTCTTAGAACAAAGTTTCCCCTCCAACCTCCTATGGCCCAAGACGGATGGGAAAGAGGGACTCTTACCCACCCCTCCCAGAAACCTTAACGAGGATTTTTAGGGTGATGATGGACACTAATAGCATCTCCCTCCATGTTGCTAGGCCCTCACTCACCGGGGCCAGCACCACGCGTTACTGTTAATACCATCAACAACATGGTCACACCGTAGAACGATGCATTGTCTTTCTGGACTTTGTTTATGATTTAAATGATGACAGGCGCCTTGATTGGGCCATGATCAAAAGCCATCTGAGCTGGGGCAATCCCCAAGCAAACAAGCCACTTGGCATATTCACTGACCCTATGCCAGATCACGACCAAGCCTCCACTTCCAGATCCCACACTGTTAACATGGTTAGGAGGGAGAGACATCCATCACCAGAGCCGAGTAGCTCAGAAAGCGCCACCGATGGCAGTTCATCCGAAGAGTCTGAGGAGGAAGGCCAGGACGAGCCTTTCCAGCTGAACCTCGACAACCACGACCTCGCCATACTGTATGGCGAGGAAGAACAAGTAGTCCCCGTCCTGCCCGAAGTCATCAACATATAGTCCGATGAAAGCGGACTGGACAACCCAGGAGAAGAAGAAGAGGAAGAACCATTCGAAGAGGTTCTCGAAGGAGCGAACGAAGGACCCGAAGAAGGGGAGTGTACTTCGGATGATCTGCATCCGGACGACAACGGGTCCTCCAAAAGCATTGATACAGTAGATGGCCCCTACCGCCCAATGACCATCTCCTTCACTGACAAAGACCTTCCTGATCGAAGGCTGCGAGTATATCCCCTCCATGTTCACGGACGACTCTAGGCCATCCCGCTAAACAACATCTTCATCGATCCACGATCAGGGATGAATATCATGACTTGTTCTACCTATCAAGAAATGCCCAGGCGAGGTCACCCCTTTGTTCAACCAGTACACTCCACTATCCAGGCTTTCAATCATTCCAGAAAGACCATCTACGGTCCCGGGATATTCGAACTGGCTGTCGGTCCCCTGATTTGCGAGATGGAGTGCTTCGTAGCCGACATCGACGCGAGATACCCTCTGATTCTAGGACATCCATGGCTAGACAGCATCCAGGCCATCTGCTCCCCAAGACATCAATGTCTCCGACTACCATTCATGGGCCACATACTGACCATCTGGGGGGAAGCACACCTCCGATACGAGAACGAAGACAACTGGGTACTGCATAATATGTTCACATTCGCCGTACATCCAGGAGCTGAATCCGAAGATGACAGTTCGCCCAGGTCACCCACAACGGCTTATGTCCAATCGAAGGACCAGTTGTGACCATGAATTTAGCTGACAACAACATGGGTCCCAACCCCATTGCTTTCCTACCCAACGAGGTCGCACCAGCTGGAGTACGCTCAGCACCCCTCATGATAACTGCAAGCCTCGGAGGGAGAGAATTCCGACACATCTTGGTGGACACCGGGGCAGAAACCAATGTCCTGACCTACTCAGCCTACAACAAGATCAAAAGCCGAACCTAGAAGCTGCAGCCGATGGACAAATTCATCCTCGCTTTTGACAACACACAGAGAGGTGTTTGTGGTTTAGTCACACTTCCTCTAAAAATTGGTCCAGTCTCCACCATAGTCAATTGCATGGTGATGGACATCAGGTCACTACATCCCCTAATTGTCGGAAGGACCTGGCTCGACGATATCGAAGCTGTCTCATCAACCCAGCACCAATTGTTATGCCTGTGTCATTAGGAGCCATTTCGGTTAAGCCTTGGTCACATTTGGGTCATTCAGGGCCTTTTTCTTTTTCGATTAGAGTCGCTAAAATTTTAGCTTTTAGCCACCTACGGGAGTTGGAGTACTCTGATTGAAAATCTAACTGCATATTATGGGTCCTGGTACCATTTTGTACTATCCATAAAATTTTTATCGAATTCTGATAACGTTTTGAAAAATATACAGTTCTGAATCACATCCGGGTTTGGTTGTTACCGGATTGTGGGTGATTTTTCTCACCTACCCACTTTTGTGGCATTAAATACCACCCACTCACTCCCTCTCACTCCCTACATGGACCTCTCTTTGGGTCTCTCTTTCTCTCTTTCACTCCCCCCATATGTTTGTGTTAATCCCTCAAAGAGAAGAGAAGGAGATCAAGAAGCATGTACTGCATGATGAGGTGATCTTGGGGTGGGTTATGTGAGCTTGTGCTCCTAAGTGGCTGTCCCTCTCTCTTTTCCTCTGGTTCAGCAAGAAGAAGAGCACCCAAGCGGAGGAGGTGGTAGCGGTGGTGGCGGTCGAGGTGATCAAGGGGGCGCCTACGAGCCCCTACATCTCCCCCTTCCCTCCCCATCTCTTGTGGTGAGTTTTCCCTCTTCTTTATTGGTTTTTATGCATGTTAGGGTGTTTGGGAGGGCATGCATGTGAGGTGTTTTGAGTTGGGTGCATGTAGGGGCAAGGGGGAGGGTTGGGGAGTGCAGGGCGCGTGCATGGGTCTGTCTGTGCTCGTGCGCGTGCAGACGAGCGCAGGCGTGCACGTGCGCTTGCACGCGGGTGCGCAGGTGCGCGCGGAGTCGGTGCGCAGGTTCATGCGAGCGCTGGTAGCGCGCGCGGTGGGCGCATGTCGTGCGCGCGAGTGCAAGCGGTCGCGCACGAGAGTGCGCACGTGGGGCAGCGCATCTGAGCGTGCGGCTGGGCACCGCGTGCAAGGGCATGCGCGTGGCTTCCCAGGGGCTCGGGTAGGTGCTCGGGCACTCGGGCATGTGTGCATACGTGCGTGCTCGCATGCATGCGTGCCCGTATGCATGCATGTCTAAGTCTTTAGTATTTCTAGTAAAATTATGTGTGTTATAATGTGATTTTACTTACCAAATTGATGCCCTTACATTGCAATCTCGTCAGATGGGATGCGCAATGCCTCGGGTTGCAGTGAGTGGCTCGATTCAACCCTTTGGGATGCGCTCGATGCACGTAGTCGTGCATCGCGCATCCATGGGGCTTCTTTGCACCCTAAATATGCTAGATATTTGCATGGTAGGATTGTATAGCTCGTATAATGCGTAGAACCCCCTTTTCTACCATATACTTGCCCATGTATCATAATCATGTGTGGATTATTATGTATGCTTGCGCCCTTTATGTATGGGCATGTGGGATGTGTTTTTATGAATGTATAGAATATGGCATGCCTTAGGTAGTCCCTATGAGAAATACTACCATATTAATTGGAATATCCAGCATGATTAAGTCTTGGTCAATAACAGGCACATGCCTAATAATCCCTTGCGATAAGACTCGAGGGCGTGGTGTAGTTTTGCGCCAATGATAGTGGGGCAAAGCTATGATGAGCTCTCTCTCGCCCTCTCCCTTTGTACGAACTGAGTAAGTAGATGCAATTTCCTACTCGACTCAGGTTCGTTTGGAATATTGGAATGCACCTGTTAATGCGCGAGATCGCGCTTGACCCTTCCCATTTAAGTTGGTGATATCCAACACATGCTTAAGTTATGCCTTGTGTGCTTATATGATTAATGGCCATGTATGCATGTTTAAGTGGGTCATACCTTGTATGCATGTTGTATGATTGTTGTTTATGATGTAAATCCATGTTAGGGAGTATCCCTATGATTAATTGATATGTGATCGTGCATATGGTTCATGCACATAACTAAGATTTAATTCTCCTATAAAATATATGCGCATGTTAAAACTAATTAGGCCTATCTGAAATAGGTGTGGGTACGACCCGCTGTCGGGATGTACCTTATTAGTTAGTGCGCGAGCGATGTAATCGCCCTTGCATCCGTGTGATGCACTTGAATGGAATTCAGAGAATTCATTTCTTGTATCGGTTTTGTTAAACCGATAGCTTTGGCATTAAGTTAGGCCTACCCGTGCTAGGCGCGTATATGAACCGCCTGTTAGGTTATATGCCTTGGGCTTATTTCTGCGTGAGAGCAGAGGTAACCCCTCGCGTCTGAGCGATGCACTCATGTGGAAGTCCAAGAGTATTCGTTATCATCGATATGTGATTATCGAGCATAGTTGACTTTCCCATAGGGTTTGCTTTGTGAACGTGGGGTGCTTCCTCCCGACATCGTCGTGCGTCGAACACCCCAGCGTCGAAGCTGTCCTGTTTGGGTGCCACCACTTGTAGGTGCTACTAATGCGTATTGCGGTACGCATCGGGCTGATGTATCGATCGTGGAAGGCCGACAGGTAGAGGCTACGCGGGAAAGGGCTAATAGATGATTTTGCGAGCGTGGAATTGTTCTCCCCTTTTTCGGATCCATGTTGAAGCTACCCGACGTTAAAGCTATCCTGACAGAGGGCTCCCACCTGTAGGTACTACCGATGCGTTCGACAGATGTACTGATCATGGGAGTATACCAGGTAGAGGCTACTCGAGAGAGGGCTACCGGATGACGAAGGGTGTAGAACAAAAGGTTTTCTTCCAACAGTCCTGAGTCACCCATAGGGGTGAGGGTGAGGATGAAGTGAAGTCACGTCGCCACGTGACCCATTCGTTTCTCGTCCGTTCCCATAGTTGTTGGGTCCGGTTACGTGTCGATGTTCAGAGACATCGTTGGGCAGTTATCTCGATGTAGATGATCCAGTAGTGTTGTGTAGACCAGTAATTTCACGCCCCAGGCGTCCCCAAGACGTGGCAATAATAATAGTAATATCAACTATCAATACCTGAGGTCAATAAGGACACCAACAACAAACACAAAGCGGCAACGCAAGATAACGATAACTGACTGAAAAGCGGAATCATAATATATAACAATGCCTGTAAATCAAAAACATTATTATAGACCCGAATACACAATCAATGTCCTGTGAAAGCCAAGTCTAGACTAAAGAAAATACAACCTGTGCCCCATGCACGATTTACAAAGCATAAAATGACTCTAGGAATGCTGACAGCCTCGCACTCGCCACCCGCCGGTAGAACGCTCCACGCCCATAAGACCACGCCACAGGAAAGCTCCAGCTCCACGCCCAACACTGCCCCTGAAAAGAAACAGTATGCGAGGGGTGAGCTACAAGCTCAGTGAGTGGCTGGAAACCAATCACCATTCTACAGTTCAATACATAATCAATTTCCTTTCAAGAAAAAACATGGGTAGAAACCCAATGGATAACAGGGTCACGCGGCGGCGCGACCAACCTCACCCCCACCCTCACTCCCGGAGGGAGTCTTTTGGGACTTATGGGGAGAGACCATACCGTCGGTCGAAGAGACCCGGATTTACTAGTCTAGAGACCATGCCGTCGGTCGAAGAGACCCGGATTTACTGGTCTACTCAACACTACTGGATCATCTACATCTAGATAATCGCCCATCGATGTCCTTCAACATCCATCACGAGACCAGACCCAACATCTATGGGAACGGTCAAACAACGAATGGGTCACGAGGCGACGCGTCTTCGCCTCATCCACACCCTCACTCCTGAAAGGAGACATCTTGGGACTTTGGGAAGAGACTTAGACTGCTCTACACCCCTGGTCCACCGGTAGCCTCTCCCACCCTCGTGGCCTCCGCCTAGTCCTCTGACAGGTATAGCCAACGCCGGGGAGTTCCTACATCGGATCCAACGAAGGGGAGAACGATTTCCACACTTGTGACATCATTCATTAACCCTCTCCCAGGTAGTATCTACAACCCGATCTCCTCAACTCACCGCTCTACACCCTTGGTCCACCGGTAGCCTCTCCCACCCTCGTGGCCTCCGCCTAGTCCTCTGATAGGTATAGCCAACGCCGGGGAGTTCCTACATCGGATCCAACGAAGGGGAGAACGATCCCATGTTCGCAAAGCGAAACCCAATGGAAAACAACCACTCTAGATACTCGCTTATCGAGATATCACATACATGCATAACCGCAACCAACACATTCATATTAACCTCAAAGTAGTCATAGTCCCTAAACGGGAGTAACTAGACAAGTTAGAGGGTCATAAAAATCGCCGATCCACCCCACGCTCACCCTTTAGGGGTGTCATGGGTCTTTTCAGACTAGGTCGCTCTCCACCCCTGGTCCACCCGGTAGCCTCTCCCCCACTCCGTAGCTTGCCTAGTATACTCCCATGATCAGCACAGTCTGACGCATCGGAGGTACCTACAGATGGGAGCCCTCTGTTAGGATAGCCTGTCTAACGCTGGGGAGTCCCTACATCGGATCCAACTAAAAGGAGAAGACAGCCTACTCACGCGCGTACGATGCTGTTGGATCCGTCGATAACGATTTCTAACACTAATAATGTCATGAATTCTCAAGAATTCCTCCAGGGCACATAACTAAGATGTGGGAAGACCTATATTATAACCACAAGGTTATAATATTCTCTAAGGCATGCTTACAACAATATAATCACATAACCCCATCTTGATTTAAATAAATTAAACTAAATGAGAACATGCATAGTCGGGGTTTTCCAATTAAGGACAAGATTACTAAACATGCATAAGCCGCTATACATGATATAAGGGTGCGTATCCCTAGCATACAAAGTCTAAGGTGGCCTGGATATATCATATTTATCATGCATGCATAGCTTTTACATATTATAGATCGGGGGGCCCATCGATGCGCGACGTGCGTCTATGCGGGTCGAGCGCATCCCTAGAGAGGGGGGGGGGATTGGAATCAAACCACTCAACTTACGACCCGGGACCTCGCGCATCCCATCCGACGAGATCTGCAAGGTAGGGGCATCCGACTGGTGAGAAACAACACAATTTACACATAGACAACATTAGAAATACCCAAAACTCGGACAAGCATGCATACGGGCTCGCACGCATGCGAGCACGCACGTACGCACGCGAGTCCGAGTGCCCCGACACCTACCCGAACACTTGGGCAGCCACACGAATGGCCCCCCGCACGCGCACGCATGAATGCGCATGCACGCACGCACCCCAGCACCATCGGCGCACTACCGTGCGTCCAGCCCGCGCCCTCGCGCAGCATCCCACGCACGCCCCAGCACGCGCACGCACGCGCGCGCACGCACTGGTCCTCTACCCCGCGCCCAGGCACATGCCCAGGCGCACTGCCGCGCGCGCGCACGCTCGCTCGCAAGCCTGCGCGCACCCGCGCTCACTCGTGCGCACCCCCGCTCGCGCCAGCGCCGGCGCGCACCCGTGCACTCGCGCGCACGCGCCCACTCGCGTCTGCGCGCCCGACTGTGCCTGCCAGCGCCTGCCTGCACGCGCATGCGCTCAAACGACCCGAAACGCGCGCCCAGCCAACCCTAACCCCATTTTAACCCTTCCCAACCCCTCACACACACCCTAACCCATCTACCTAGCATGCATGACCTCTCAAACATCCCCTTAAGCAATGAAAACCAAGAAAAGAAGAGGAAGGGCTCACCTTGGGAGGGGAAAAGAAAGGGGGAGGTTCGGGGGCCCTCGACGCACCCGCGACCACCTCAACCACCACCACCCACACCACCACCTTCAGCCCTCCTCAGCCTCCTCCATGGCTGCAAATCAGGGGGGGGGGGAGATCATGAAAAGGCTTGAGAGAAGAGAAGATCAACAACACCACAACAAAACCTACACATGCTTCTTCACCTTCTCCTTCACTTCTCTTTGAAACATTAAATCAAACACCTAGGGGGGCTTGTGAAAGAGAGAAAGAGAGACCAGCAGAGGTTGACGTGGGGGTTTGGGAGGGGAGAGAGAGAGAGAGATATATATATATTTATCACACAAATATCTTAAGAGGGGATGAAAAGACCTAGTCACCCTTTGACTAGAAATTCTGCGCATGCTTCACTGGAACAGCCATAACTTCCTCGATATGGCTCCGAATTGCACAATTCCAAGTCCGTTGGAAAGCAAGAGGATTATCAACAACTTTCATGTTTAGGCCAAGATCAAATAATCCCTCCAGCTATTCGAAATTAGAGCTAAACATAGAACAGGGCTGCTGCAAGAATTTCCATCCCCGGGGTATACTTGGAAAAATACCCATAACTTTTACTACAAGAATCTAGTTGATCTAATTCCACTTCTGTACGAAAGCTAACTCAAAACTGGACATCTCATAATAAAATCATATTTAAACCTCTTCATCTTGGATTTTAACAAAATCAAATCCAAATACCAAATTAGAAATACATAACTTCTAGGAAAAAAATTATGTACCCAAATTTTCAATCAGAGTGCTCCAAATGACACAAGGACAACATTCTTCCCCCCTTAGGAAATTTAGTCCTCGAAATTTAAGGAAACCCAAAGGGAAGACCAAAAGTATCATGCATAGACCTTTTCATCGGTATTGCTGGTAACCATGGAGTTCGTGTGCAGCGCCAGTTTCAAGTTTTGAGGATGTGGCATATTGCTCATTAAGGGGTGATGTCTTCTTCCAGTCTTCCTACTCAAGATTAAGGGGCCTTGCGGGGTCATCGTTGAGACCCGGGCTAGGGTGCTATGTGTTCCTTGTTTGGTTTTCGGGATATCTTATATCGGGACCTCATGGTGCCCTCCCAAGGGGTTCTTTTCCCAGTCAAGGAATACCTTTGAAGCATCTATTTGATGATTGATTTTTCCTCTCACTTGGAAGGTGCTGTAGCAAGTGGTGATGCGTACGATCGGGATTGGGTGCATCCTATTGCAGCTTGGTGGGCGATCGCTTGTGGACAGGGTTCCATAGTGGCATCTGGAGTCGCTTCGATATATCATTGTGCGTTGTAGCTGCCCGGTTGAGCCAGAGCCTTGAGAGGTGCTCCTAGATACTATGTTTGTTGGTGCGCCCATATGGCAGAGATAGTGGGCTTGGGAGGCTACCAGGTAGAGGCCACACCGAGAGAGTGCTACTGGATGATGTCGAGAGCGTGGACTCCCCGTGATGAATCTGCCCATTGAGTGCATGATGCTGGAGTTCCAATGGTTGTAGTTGGGCGACCTGTCGGTGGTGGCATGTGGAGCACAGTTCGTAATACTGTCGCGTTTTGCCCCCACATGGGTCGTAAACGAGGAGACGCGATGCTAAAGTTCGTGAGGGGACTCAACTGCCCTATCAGATAGATGACATCGCATAGGCATTGTCGAGGTTCGATGACCCCTTATTGCGTGTCTTGTGGATTAAGTGCGGTTGAGCGGCTTACCAAGCGTGTAAGTGTCATCATGAGCACCAGCCATGCTCGAGGAGCAGAATCTGGACTTAATCGTTCAAAGTATTGTTTTGATCTCCCCGTGGAGGTTGAAGATCAATTACTTTTGCCACGAATTGATGATCTGTTTGACCAAGCTCTGGGAGCCAGTGTCTTCTCTTAGATCGATCTTCGCACAAGGGTACCACAAGTTGGAGATCCAGGAGTTGGACATCCTGTAGATGGCCTTTCGTGACCGTTTCGGGCACTACGAGTTTTAAGTACTGCCGTCGGGGTTGACGAATGCGCCGGATGCCTTCGTGGATCTCAAAAGTTTTATTGGGGCTCCATGGACTACTTTGAGGTAGTCTTCATTGAGATTGCTAGTAGCGAGATGTGAAAGTGATGGGTAACTTTATTTCCCCGGGTTGGCATGCCCTCAAGCATAGTTCGAGAATCATCATTGAGTGTAAAGCGTCAGTCCATCGAGATTCCTTAGTGGACGTGTCGGTTACCTTGTATTATTGCGGGCTCGCTAAAGTCACGTTGGGTCGCGACGCCGCCTAGTGATCAATGACCGAGTGACTAAGTCTGCGCTTCCCTCCAAAATCTGACTGATTGAGTCTCTGGATGCCTTGACGTTGGTTTTCACCTTCGCGATTATTTGTCTTCATGGCACTCTGGTCGGCGCTATTTTTTGGTTGAGATGCGAGGGTTACTTTGAGGTTGTGGTGCAGCCTTGGCAGGCTTTGGCGCGAGCCTCCATTTCAGTATAGCGTTTCATCACCAATGGACAGCCAGGCAAAGAGGATGGTTTAGACCTTGGAGGACATGCTAAGTGCCTGCGTGCTCGACTGAGGGGTAGTTGGAGAGGCATCACCCATTTGGTGGGGTTTGCCTGCGAGACAACTGCCATTCGAGCATCCTGATGGTACAGTGAAAGGCACTCTATGAGCGCAGTTTTAGACCTCTTTCATGTTGGGACGGTTGAAGAGCGCTAGTTGGAGGGGCCACAAGTTATTTATTTGACCTTGCAGTGGCCAGGTTGGTTCATGTATGCATCCGCACCTCCTAGAACCGACAAAGGGCTATGCAGTCATCGTCGCCTGGAGCTTACCTTCGGGTTTGGCGACCATGTTTTTGTGAAGGTGTCTCAGTTTTAGGGCATTCTCTGTTTCGACGTTCGGGGCAACCTGAGTTGGCTCTTCAATGGGACTGTTTCTCGTCATTGAGCGGATTGGGGAGGTGGCTTGTCATCTAGCCTTTCCCCCACAGCTGGCTCATGCCCACGACGTCGTCCTTGTCTCATGGCTGAGGCGTTATGTCCACGATTCTACTCATGTCATTCTGTCCGACCGCCTCATCCTCGAGCTGGATTTGTCGTTCGTGGAGCAGTGGATCGAGGTCAAGGACCAACATGAGAAGAGGCTCCACGCTAAGACCATTCCTTTGATTAGAGTGTGTCGGTAGCGCCAGTCTAGTGCATAGACCACTTGGAAGCAAAAGGTCTATGTGTGATACTTGCTACATTCGGTCTTCCCTTTGGGTTTCCTTAAATTTCGAGGACTAAATTTCCTAAGGGGGGGAGAATGTTATGCCTGTGTCATTTGGAGCCATTTTGGTTAAGCCTTGGTCACATCTGGGTCATTCAGGGCCTTTTTCTTTTTCGATCGGAGTCGCTAAAATTTTGGCTTTTAGCCACCTATGGGAGTTGGAGTACTCTGATTTAAATCTAACTGCATATTACCGGTCCTCGTATCGTTTTGTACTACCCATAAAAATTTCATCGAATTCCGGTAACGTTTTGAAAAATGTGCAGTTCTGAATCGCATGTTTGGTTGTTACCGGATTGTGGGTGACTTTTCTCACCTACCCACTTTTGTGGCATTAAATACCCACCCACTCACTCCCTCTCACTCCCTACGTGGACCTCTCTTTGGGTCTCTCTTTCTCTCTTTCACTCCCCCCATATATTTGTCTTAATCCCTCAAAGAGAATAGAAGGAGATCAAGAAGCATGTAGTGCATGATGAGGTGATCTTGTGGTGGGTTAGGTGACCTTGTGCTCCTAAGTGGCTTCCCTCTCTCTTTTCCTTGGTTCAGCAAGAAGAAGAGAACCCAAGTGGAGGAGGTGGCAGCGTTGTTATATTTGTGTCACTTTTAACCTGCAGGTAACCGTTGGAGCGTTCTGGCAGTTTTTCATTTTTTTCGATTTTCGATCGGAACCACTTATTTCTGGACTGTTAGCTATCGTCCTAAGTTAGAGGACTCCGATTGAAAATCTAACTGCATATTTGGTGTCCTGGTGCCATTTTAGGCCTCTCACAAAAATTTCATCGAATTCCGGCAACGTTTCTGAAATTTCACAGTTCCAGGGCGTATCCGGGTTTTTAAGTGACTTGCTATATATAGATGAGATCTAATATTTGATGAGCACTATTCATCATCCCTACCAAATTGATTTCTCTCTCCCCTCTCTCTTTTTCTCCCATTTGAAGCCCTTAGACCCCTCAAACCCAAAAACCTAAAGCATAGGAAGTGTAGATCGGGTCCCGATCTACACCCCGGTGCTTTCAAATTCAAACTCGGCGAGTTTTTCCCTCCATCCCCCCTCTCTTCTTCCCTGATTTGAGCCATTTCGGAGGTGGGAGTAGATCTCGGTGTTGGAAGCCTTTTTAGAGAGGTTTCGGTGCGCGGAGAGCAACCGAACATCTCTTCCTCCCCTTGGTAAGCCTTTTTTCTTCTCTTTTTATGCTTAGATGTATGTTAGGAGGTGGAAATGAGGTTGGGTGGTGGTCGCGGCGGTGGGTGGCAGTCGGAGGGCTGTGGGGTGGTGGTCGGAGGCCATTGGTGGCCGGAGGTGGGTGGTAGAGGAGCTCGGGCATGTGGGCTGGCAGTCCGGGCAGCAGGCAGCTCAGGAAGGCGCAGCTGGCAAGCAGCGGCAGGGCGCGCGCGCGCGTGCGCGCGGACGTGCGCACAGGCGTGCGCTCGGGTTGGCGCTGGGCGTGCTGGGCGCGCAGGGAAGACTAGCTCGGGTAGGCTGGGAGCAGGTGCACCAGTTTGCCGGGCGCGCGAGCGCGTGTGCGCCGGTGCGCGCACGGGCGTGCGCTCGGGGGGGTGCAGGGGAGGCGTGCGGAGTAGGATGGCTGCGGGTTGTGCGAGCAGGGAGGGCCGGCTGGGCAGGCCATGCTCGGGCAGCGGCAGGGGGCGCTCGGCATCAGGCGGGCAGTGCCCAGGCGTGCAGGCGAGCGGTGCTCGGGCCACTCGACGATGCGCGCAGGCAGGCAGCGCGGGCAGCAGCGTGGGCAGGCTGGCAGGCGCGTTGGGCACGTGCTGCCAGGCGCGCTGGGCACGTGTTGCGCGGGCGTGCGCGTGGACGCTGGGTGAGGGTCCCGGGTGCTGGGCGCTGAGCGTCGGGCGCTGGGTCGCGGATACCGGGTGCTAGGCGAAGGTGCTGAGCGCTGGGCGCTGGGGCGCTGGGCGCTGGGCACTGCAGAGGAACATGCGCGCGGGGCGCTGGGCAGAGGCAGGCGTGCGCGCGGGTAGAGGCTGGTGGTGCGCGCGGAGTGCGAGCGGGTAGAGGCTGGCGGTGCGCGCGGGGTGCGCGCGGGGCGTGCGGGGTGCGCGCGGGCTGCTGCGGCGGGGCGCAGTGGGCGCGCGGCGCACCGGGTGGCTCGGCTGCGGGTCCAGGCGTGCGGGCAGGGGCCCGGCGGTGCGCCTGGGCGCGCGGGCTGAGGCGCGGCGGCACATCCGGGGGCGGTGGCCGTGCGTGTGGCTGCCCGGTGGGTTCGGGAGTGAGTCAGGATGCTCGGATACGCGTGCGTACGGGCCATATGTACGTTGTCCGAGTGTTGGGTATTTTAGAGTATTTTTTATGTATTTATGTATTTTACTCACCTAGTGGTTACCCTGTCTTGCAGATCTTGACGGACGGTCACGCGACGACCCGGATTCCGGTGAGTGGGACGATCCAACCCAGTAGGGAGGCGTTACATGCACTTGGGCGTGTACCGTCCTCCCCTGGGGCACCATAGTAAATATTAACCGGTTTAATATGAAAAACTATGTAAGCATGATAATCTGTAGTATGCATGCCACCCTAGATTTGTATGCTAGGGACTTATACCCTTAGGACCCGTGTAAGAGCCATGCACCCTGTTATCATGTTTCCATGCTAGGAAAGCCCCGACCGATGCATGTTCCCATTTAGTTTAATTTATTTAAATAAAATGCGAGCATGTGATTATTAGCCTGTATTAGCGAATATCATAGGGGAGGGGCCTCGCGAGGACAGTGGTGAGACCCGGGCTAGGTACTCCGTGTTCCTTGTTTGGTTGTCGGGATGTCCTATATCGGGACCTCACGCTGCCCTCCAAGGATTCTTTCCCCGTTAATATTCCAACCTTGTTATAACTATTATGCATGTTCCCCGCATCTTGGTTATGCGCCCTGGATGAATTCTAAAGAATTCGTGACACCAGAGTTGTTAGGATGTGTTGTCTGCGGATCCGAGTGGATCATAAGCGATGGATAGGCTGTTCTATTCCCTTCGTTGGATTCGTGTAGAGACTACCCCGGCGTTGGAAAGGTCGTCCGTGCAGGGGCTCCCATCAGTAGGCGCCTCCTGATTTGGTAGAAGGACTGTGCTGAATGTGGGAGTGGCCAAACGACCTACGGAGTGGGGAGAGACTATCGGTGGACCAAGGGTGACCAACAGCCTAGTCAGTCCCAAGAGCCTGGGTCACCTATTGGAGGGTGAGGGTAGGGTATGGTGGGCCGGCGATGTGGCGACCCACTGGATTGTAAGTCCCAATATCCTTGGTCACCCAGTGAGGGTGAGGGTGTAGCGGGTGGCGGTAGCGACCCGCTGGTTTTGTGTAATTAGTCCCAACATCCTTGGTCACCTATTGAGGGTGAGGGTGAGGGTGAGGGTGAGGATATGGCGGTTCGGCGATGTGACGAACCCCCGGTTTGTGTTGTTTATGCCATTTTGTGGCTTGAGTAATGTGATTGTGGATTAATAATATCTGGTTGTGGTTAATATAAGCTGTGATGCATGGGTTGTGCTGTTCACTGAGCGTGTGGTCACCCCTCGCCTAACATTTTTCTCCAGTGTCATCTGAGTCGGATCTGGAGGAGGAGCTCCCCGAGAGATTTCATCAGTAGCGGAGTAGCGCCACGTCCCGCGAGTATCAGAGGCTATCAGCATCTCTTGTGCTTGTATGTATTATTTTCCGTGCTTGGGCACGCGTTTGTGTTGTATTTGGATGTCTTTGTATATATTGGCTCTCACAAGACAGTTGATTATGTATCGAGTCTGTAATATGTTTTTGGATTACAGATTCAGTCTTTTAGCTTCCGCATTTGGTGTATATATTATGTCAGCCCTGCTTTTATCTGTCTAGTCATTTTTAGCTATTGTGTGAGTATGTTATTGAACTCTTGTTACTGATATCATATATACACTTGCCGCGTCCCGGGGTCGGCCGGCCCTGGGGCGTGACAGCGGTGGTGGCGGTCGAGGTGATCAAGGGGGCGCTTGCGAGCCCCTACATCTCCCCCTTCCCTCCCCCTCTCTTGTGGTGAGTTTTCCCTCTTCTTTATTGGTTTTTATGCATGTTAGGGTGTTTGGGAGGGCATGCATGTGATGTGTTTTGAGTTGGGTGCATGTAGGGGCAAGGTAGAGGGTTGGGGAGTGCAAGGCGCGCGCGCGGGTCTGTTCGTGCGCTTGCACGCTTAGAGGGGTGCAGGCGGGAGCGTGCGCGTGCTCGAGGGTGCGCGCGGAGTGGGCGCGCAGGTTCGCGCGGGCGCTCGTAGCGCGCACGAGCGTGCTCGCGCGAGGCAGCGCGTCTGGGCTTGCGGCTGGGCGCCAGTGCGCGCGCGCGTGTGCGTTCGCTGCCCAGGGGCTCGGGTAGGTGCTGGGGCACTCGGGCATGCATGTCTACGTGCGTGCTTGCATGCGTGCGCGCCCGCCTGCGCCTGCCAGCACTCCCCAACCCTCTTTTAACCCCTTTTAACCCCTCCCCACACTTCTCACTCACCCTAAACCAATTACCTAACATGCATGACTTCCCTACAACCCCCTAAGCCATGAAAACCAAGAAAAGAAGGGGAAGAGCTCACCTTGGGAGGGGGAATGAAAGGGGGAGATTCGGGGGCCCTCGATGCACCCACGACCACCTCAACCACCACCACCACTACCACCACCTCCTCAGCCCTCCTCAGCCTTCTTTGGCTGCAAATCGGGGGGGGGGGGGGGGAAGACATGAGAGGGTGCTTGAGAGAGGAGAAACCACAACAACAACAACACATACACAAACCTTGCTCTTCCTCCTTCACCTTCTCCTTCCTTTGCTTCTTCCTCCTCCTTCTCCACACACAAAGAGAGGAAAAAGAGACCAAGAGAGGGAGAGAAAGAGAGATCCACGAGTTGGGAGAGAGGGGGAGAGAGAGAGAGGGCAAAATGGTCATTTCCATGCCCAAATAGTGTTTTGGGGTGACCATAAGGGGGTGGTGAGGTTAGGGTTAGGCTCACCCTCACTCAACCACTTATTTTTGCTTTATTGGGAAGCGTGCGGAGAAGCACCACGCACTCAAAAATATCTCGCCCACCGAAACCCAGTAACGGCCAAACCCGGATGCGATTTGGAACTGCATATTTTTCAAAACGTTACCGGAATTCGATGAAATTTTTATGGGTAGTACTAAACGGTATCAGGCAGTCAGATTTCCAATCAGAGTGCTCTAACTCCCGCAGGTGGCTAAAAGCTAAAATTTTAGCGGCTCCGATCGAAAAATTAAAAAGGCCCTGAATGACCCAGAAGTGACCAAGGCTTAACCGAAATGGCTCCAAATGATACAGGCATAACATTCTCCCCCCCTTAGGAAATTTAGTCCTCAAAATTTAAGGAAACCCAAAGGGAAGACCGAATATAGCAAGTATCATGCATAGACCTTTTGTTCCCAAGTGGTCTATGCACCAGACTGGCGCTACCGACACACTGCAATCAAGGGAACGGTCTTAGCATGGAGCCTCTTCTCATGCTGGTCTCTGACCTCGATCCACTGCTCCACGAACGACAAATCCAGCTCGAGAATGAGACGGTCGAACGGAGTGACATGAGCAGGATCTTGGACATAACGCCTCGGCCATGAGACAAGGATGACGTCGTGGGCATGAGCCAGCTGTGGGGGAAAGGCTACATGACAAGCCACCTCCCCAATCCACTCAATGACGAGAAACAGTCCCATTGAAGAGCCAACTCAGCTTGCCCCGAAGGTCGAAATAGAGGATGCCCTTAAACTGGGACACCTTCAAGAAAACATGGTCGCCAAACCTAAAGGTAAGCTCCTGGCGACGATGACCTGCATAGCCCTTCTATCGGTTCTGGGAGGTGCAGATGCACACATGAACCAACCTGGCCACTGCAAGGTCAAATAAATAACTTATGGCCCCTCCAACTGGTGCTCCTCAACCGTCCCAACACAAGGGAGGTATAAAACTGCGTCTGTAGAGTACCATCAGGATGCTCGAATGGCAGTCGTCTTGCAGGTATGTTATATATGTGTCACTTTTAACCTTCTGATAACCATTGGAACATTCTGGCAGTTTTTCGTTTTTTTTCATTTTTCGATCGGAACCGCTAAAATTTTGGGCTTTTAGCTATTACCCTGAGGTTGAGAGCTCCAATTGAAAATCTAACTGCATATTATGTGTCCTGGTGCCATTCCAAGCCACTCACGAAAGTTTCATCGAATTCTGGTAACGTTTCAGAATTTCACAGTTCTGAAGCGTATCCAGGTTTTGACCGAGCGAGAAGTCATTGGGAGACTTGACTTGGTCAAGGTGGGGCCCATGACTTGGTCAAATGATTTTGGCTTTTTGTGTGGTTGGGTTGACTAGGGTCAAACCACACTTAAACCTAATTAATCCTCGCCTAAACCTAGTTTAGCTTAATGTAAGTGGGGGTTGACTTATAAGTGAAGCTAAAATATCTCCCCCCACTATTCATCATCTTCTCCAAAGTTTTCCCTCTCTCTTCCCTCTCTTTAAACCTCATTTTTGACCTAGCTAAGGAGGTTGAAATAAAAAACCCTAAGAAGAGAAAGGATAGGTGAGCTCCCAATCTACCTTCCGGTGGTCTCGGATTTGAGTTCCCACATGCGTGACCCCTTCTCAAGCCCTCTTTTCTCCTCTGATTTCAGATATTTTTAGGGCTGAGGGAGACCTTGGTGGTGGTGGCCTTGGAGGAAGTGTTTTAGTGAGCGAAGATCAACCGATCTTCCCTTCCTTCCTTTCCTTCCTTGGGTAAGGTTTCCTTTCCTTCCTTTCTTGTTTAGATGCATGTTAGGAGGGTGGTTTTGAGTTGGGTGGCTGTCGGTGGTGGTGGGTGGTTGTTGGTGGCGGTTGGTGGCGGTTGGAGGCCATGGGTGGCCGTCGGAGAGGAGGTAGGGCTGTCCCGGATTGGCTGGCAGGCAGGCAAGGCAGCGCAGGCAGGCGCAGGGATGGGCGTTGTCGGGCATGCGGGCAGGGCAGCGCGGACGTGCGCACGGGCGGAGCTGGAGTGTGCTGGTGCTGCGTGCTGGGCGCCGTGCGAGGGCGTGCGCGCGGAGCGCTGCGCAGAGGCGCAAGGCGTGCGGCGCGCGCGGAGCCGCGTGCGGGTGCTGCGCACAGGAGGCCGTGCGGGGGCGTGCGCGCGGAGCGCTGCGCAGAGGCGCAGGGCGTGCTGTGAGCGTGCGGTGGGGCGAGCTGGTGGTGCGCGCGGGGTGCGCGCGGGATGCTGTGATGGGGCGCTGGGCGTGCGGGTGTGCGCGCGGGTTGCTGCGCTGGGGCGCAGTGAGGGCGCGGTGCACCGGTGGGGGACTTGGCAGGGTGTCCGGGCGTGCGGGCTGGGCTCGGCAGTGCGTCTGGGCGAGCGCGGGCCGGGGCTCGGCTGTGCGCCCGGGGCGGGTGGCCGTGTGTACGGCTGCCCGGGGGTTCGGGAGTGAGTCGGGGTGCTCGGGCTCGCGTGCGTACGGGCCGTATGTACGTTTGCCCGAGTGTTGTGTATGTTACTCACCGAGTTGATTACCCTGTCTTGCAGATCTTGACGGACGGTCGCGCGACGACCCGGTTATTGGTGAGTGGTACAATCCAACCCAGTTGGGAGGCGCTATATGCACTTGGGCATATACCGTCCTCCCCTGGGGCACCATTGTTAATATTAACTTGTTAATATGTAATCTATGCAAGCATGATTAGTGTGTAGAATGCATGCCACCCTAGATCTTGTATGTTAGGGACTTGCACCCTTAGGATATGTGTAAGAGCCATGCATCCTGTCACCCTGTTCTCATGCTAGGAAGCCTCGACCTATGCATGTGTCCTATTAGTTTGATTTATTAAATTAAATGCGAGCATATGTCTATTAGTATGCCTTGGGGAATATTAATGGGGACTTGCGAAGTCAACATTGAGACCCGGGCTAGGGTACTTCGTGTTCCTTGTTTGGTTGTCGGGATGTCCTCTATCGGGACCTCAGGTTGCCCTCCCAAGGTTTTTTTCCGCATTATTATCTTATATATATTCCCCGCATCTTGATTATGCGCCCTGGAGGAATTCTGAAGAATTCAAGACATTAGAGTTGTTGAGATGTGTTGTCGGCGGATCCGAGTGGATCATATGCGTATGGATAGGCTGTTCTGTTCCCTTCGTTGGATCCGTGTAGAGACTGCCCCAGCGTTGGAAAGGCCATC
This sequence comes from Acorus gramineus, assembly GCA_030737835.1. Classification (NCBI taxonomy): domain Eukaryota; kingdom Viridiplantae; phylum Streptophyta; class Magnoliopsida; order Acorales; family Acoraceae; genus Acorus; species Acorus gramineus. Next base: position 70,645 of record JAUJYN010000105.1, read on the forward strand.
CCGTGAGAGGGCTCCCATCAGTAGGCACCTCCTGATTTGGGACGGACTGTGCTGAATGTGGGAGTGGCCAAGCGGCTACGGAGTGGAGGAGAGACTATCGGTGGACCAAGGGTGACCAACAGCCTAGTCAGTCCCAATATCCTATGTCACCATATTGAGGGGTGAGGGTGAGGGTGTGGTGGGTCGGCGATATAGCGACCCACTGGATTTGTGTAAGGATGATTATCAGCTTAGTAAGTCCCAATATCCTATGTCACCTATTGAGGGGTGAGGGGTGAGGGTGTGGTGGGTCAGCGATGTAGCGACCCACTGGATTGTGTAGTCCCAATATCCTATGTCACCTATTGAGGGGTGAGGGTGAGGGTGTGGTGGGTCGGCGATGAGCGACCCACTGTTTTGTGTAGTTGTTGCCACTTTGAGGCTTGAATAATAAGATTGTGGTTAATATAAATTGTGATGCATGGGTTGTGTTGTTCACTGAGCGTGTGGCTCACCCCTCACATATATTATTCTCCAGTGCTATCTGAGTCGGATCAGGAGGAGGAGCTCCCCGAGGGACTTCAGCAGTCGCGGTGCAGCGCCACATTTCCGCGAGTGTTAGAGTCTATCAGCATCCCTTTTTGATTTGTATGTATTGTATTCTGTGCTTGGGCACATGTTTGTATTATATTTGGATGTCATTATATATATTGGCTCTCACAGGATAGTTGATTGTGTATCGAGTCTGTAATATGTATTTGAGTTACAGATTTAGTCTTTTAGCTTCCGCTTTTTGTGTATATGTCATGTCAGCCCCTTTGTTGTTTGTGTTGAAATTGTTGATGTTGTTTAGGGTATTTTATTGATCTCCTGTATAGACTGCTGATATCATGTATACACTTGCCGCGTCCCGGGGACGGCCACCCTGGGGCGTGACAAGGCATACCCCAACAAATGGGTGGTGCCTCACCCAACTACCCTTATCATCGAGCACGCAGGCACTTAGCATGTCCTCCAAGGTCTGAATCGTCCTCTTTGTCTGGCTGTCCATCGGTGATGAAACGCTACACTTAGATGGAGGCTCGCGCCAAAGCCTTCCAAGGCTGCGCCAGAACCTCAAAGTGACCCTCGCGTCTCAACCTGAAAATAGCGCCGACCGGAGTGCCATGAAGACGAACAATCGCGAAGGTGAAAACCCACGTCAAGGCATCCAGAGACTCAATCAGTCGGATTAGGGAGAGAAGCGCGGACTTAGTCAGTCGGTCAATGATCACCTAGACGGCGTCGCGACCCAAACGTGACTTTTGCGAGTCCTCAACAATCCCTGATAACCCACTCCCACGTCCACTGAGGAATCTCCATGGACTGACGCTTTCCAACGCGATGATGATTCTCGAACTTTGCCTGAGGGCATGCCAACCTGGGGAAACAAGGTCACCCATATCGCCTTTTCATCACACCACAGCAATCTCAATGAAGACTACCCCAAAGTAGTCCATGGAAGCCCAATAAAACTTTTGAGATCCTCGAAGGCATCCGGCGCATTCGTCAACCCCGACAGCAGTACTTTAAAACTCGTAGTGCCCGAAACAGTCACGAAAGGCCATCTACAGGATGTCCAACTCCCGGATCTCCAACTTGTGATACACTGGCTCCCAGAGCTGGTCAAACAGATCATCGATTCGCGGCAAGGGTAATTGATCTTTAACCTCCACTGGGAGATCAAAACAATACTTCGAATGATTAAGTCCAGATCTTGCTCCTCGAGCATGGATGGCACTCATGATGACACTTACACGCTTGGTAAGCCGCTCAACCGCACTTAATCCACAAGACACGCAATAAGGGGGATCGTCGAACCTCGACAATGCCTATGCGACGTCATCTGTCTGATAAGGCGGTTGAGTCCCATCACGAACGTTAGCATCGCGTCTCCTTATTTGTGACCAATGTGGGGCAAAACGCGACAGTATCCACAACTGTGCTTCACATGCCGCCAGAGATTGGTCGCTCATCTGTAACCATTGGAACTCCAACATCCTGCACTCCATGGGCAGATTCATCACAGGGAGTCCACGCTCTCGACATCATCCAGTAGCACTCTCCCGGTGTGGCCTCTACCTGGTAGCCTCCCAAGCCCACTATCTCTGCCATATGGGGGTGTTATATTTGTGTCACTTTTAACCTGCTGGTAACCGTTTGAGCGTTCTAGCAGTTTTTCATTTTTTTCGGTTTTCGATCGGAACCGCTAATTTTTGGACAGTTAGCTATCGTCCTGAGTTAGAGGACTCCGATTGGAAATCTAACTGCATATTTGGTGTCCTGGTGCCATTTTAGGCCTCTCACAAAAATTTCATCGAATTCCGGTAACGTTCCCGAAATTTCGCAATTCCGGGGCGTATCTGGGTTTTCAAGTCGCTCACTATATAAGGGTGGGATCTAATTTTCGAAACACTATTCATCATCCCTACCAATGTCATTTTCTCTCTCCCCTCTCTTCTTTTCTCACTTTTGAGCCCCCTAGACCCCTCAAACCCAAAAACCTAAAGCATGGGAAGTGTAGATCGGGTCCCGATCTACACCCCGGTGCTTTCAAATTCGAATTCCGGCGAGTTTTACCCCTCCATCCCCCCTCTCTTCTTCCCTGATCTGAACCCTTTCGCAGGTGGGAGTAGATCGGGCGTTGGAAACCTTTTGGGAGAGGTTTCGGTGCGCGGAGAGCAACCGGATTTCCTTTCCTCCCCTTGGTAAGCCACTTTTCCTCTCTTTTCTTGCATAGATGTATGCTAGGAGGGTGGATTTGAGGTTGGGTGATGGTCGGCGGCGGTGGGTGGCCGTCGGAGGATTGTGGGAGGTGGTTGGAGTCCTTGGGGTGATCGGAGGTGGGTGGTAGAGGAGCTCGGGCAGGCGGGCTGGCAGTCCCAGACAGCAGGCAGCAGCACAGGCAGCACATGCGCAGCAGTTGGTAGGGGCGCGCGCGCGTGCGCGCTGGCGTGCGCGCGGGTGCTGGGCGCTTGAGGGCGCAGTCGGGCGCGCAGTCGCCCGCGGGTGCATGCGCGCGGGTGCGCGGGTGCGCGCGGAGTAGTCGCGCGGGTGCGCGCGGGTGCTAGCGCGAGCGGGGGTGTGCGCGGGAGTGCGCGCGGGTGCGTGCGGGCGCGCGCGGGAGTGCGCGCGAGCGGGCAGGGCGCCTTGGCACTGTGACTGGGTGCTGGGCTGGGCGCCTAGGCATGCGCCTGGGCGAGGTGCTGGGGACCAGTGCGCGCGGTGCTGGGGGCCAGTGCGTGCCCGTGCTGGCGCGTGCGTGTAGTGCGCGCGGGGGCGCGCTGGGCTGGACGCGCGGTGCGCGCGGGTGCGCGCGAGCGTGCGCGTGCGTGCGGCGGTGCGTCAGTTCGCGCGGGCAGGCGTGAGGCAGTACGCCGGTGGTTTCCGGGCGTGCGGGCTGAGTTCGGCAGGGCGCCTTGGCGCGCGGGCCGGGGCTCGGCTGTGCGCCCGGGGCGGGTGGCCGTGCGTGCGGCTGCCCGGTGGGTTCGGGAGTGAGTCGGGATGCTCGGATACGCGTGCGTACGGGCCGTATGTACGTTTGTCCGAGTGTTGGGTATTTTTAGAGTATTTATTGGTAGATTTTGATGTATTTATGTATTTTACTCACCGTATAAATGCCTGTCTTGCAGATCTTGACGGACGGTCGCGCGACGACCCGATTTCTGGTGAGTGGGACAATCCAACCCAGTAGAGAGGCGTTATACGCGTTTGGGCGTATACCGACCTCTCCTGGGGCTCCATGGATTGATATTAACCGTTGTAATGTATATTTCATGCGAGCATGATTTAAATGTAGAATGCATGTTACCCTAGACTTTGCATGTTAGGGACTTGCACCCTTAGGATATGTGTATGAGCCATGCACCATGTCCCCTGTTCTCATGCTAGGAAGGCTTGGCCTATGCATGTGTCCTACTAGTTTATTTATTAAATTAAATGCTAGTAAATGTTTAATTACATGCCTTAGATAATATTATAGGGAGGGGCCTTGCGAGGTCAACATTGAGACCCGGGTTAGGGTGCTCCGTGTTCCTTGTTTGGTTGTCGGAATGTCCTGTATCGAGACCTCATGCTGCCCTCCGAAGGTTCTTGTCCCAATAATATTACACCTCAAATTGTTAAATAATGGTTTACCCCTTGTATGATTATTAGCATATTAGTGAATATTATAGGGGAGGGGCCTTGCGAGGACAGCGGTGAGACCCGGGTTAGGGTACTCCGTGTTCCTTGTTTGGTTGTCGGGGTGTCCTATATCGGGAACTCACGCTGCCCTCCCGAGTTTCTTTCCCCCAATGATATTCCACCCTTGCTAATTATTGTGTATGTTCCCCGCATATTGGTTATGCGCCTTGGAGGAATTATGAGGAATTCAGGACATTAGAGTTGTAGAGATGTGTTGTCGGCGGATCCGAGTGGATCATATGCGTATGGATAGGCTGTTCTGTCCCCTTCGTTGGATCCGGTAGAGACTGCCCCAGCGTTAGAAAGGCCGTCCTTCGGAGGACCCACATCAGTAGGCGCCTCCTGATATTTGTGACGGACTGTGCTGAAGTTGTGGGTGGAGACCAAGCGGCCTACGGAGTGGAGGAGAGACTATCAGTGGACCAAGGGTGACCAACAGCCTAGTCAGTCCCAAAATCCTATGTCACCCGTGGTAGGGTGAGGGTGAGGGTGTAGTGGGTTGGCGATGAGCGACCTACTGGATTTGTGATTGGATGATTATCAGTCCCAATAGCCTATGTCACCCATTGATGGGTGAGGGTGAGGGTGTGGTGGTTTGGCGAGGTACGAACCACTGGATTATGTTGTTATGTCTTAGAGGTTGGATAAATAATGGAATTGTGGTAAATATTGTCTGTGATGCATGGGTTGTGCTGTTCACTGAGCGTGTGGCTCACACCTCGCACATGTTTTTCCCCAGTGGTCACTGAGCCTGAGCTAGAGCCGGAGCAGCAGTTGGAGCTTTCCGAGGGATTCCTTCAGTAGTGGAGTAGCGCCACGTTCCGCGAGTGCCAGAGGTTATCAGCATCCCTTCTTGACAGTATGTATTGTATTATCGTGCTTGGCACGCGTCTGTATGTATTCAGTTGTATTGGTGTATATTGGCTCTCACAGGACAGATGATTGAGTATCGAGTCTGTAGTGTGTTTATTTACAGATTCAGTCTTTTGCTTCCGCATTTGGTGTATATATCATGTCAGCCGCTTTGTTGTCTGTGTGTCATTCTGGTTGTTTGTGTATGATATATTATTGACCTCCT